>CAEFZX010025259.1:0-26308 GCA_903066825.1 Alfaro cultratus
TAATGAGCCATCATTTGATCCAGGTGCGTTAAACCAGGGAGAGAACTAAAACATGCAGGATGCCGGCCCTCGAGGACCGACTTTGGGGACCCCTGCCATAGAGCATGACAGGCTTCAAGATGGAGGACACATCATTATCTTTGTCTGGTCTTTCTGTTTTAGATCTTACTCAAAAAGCTATTTTTGTGTTAGAAATGTGTAAGATCAGTTGAAAGAATGGCATTTTATGTATTTTTGACTTTGAACTTTGAAATGACTTCACTATACTTAGGCTTTTTTATTGTTTTGCAGAGCGAGGATAGTATGGAGTACCTATCTGCTGAAGAGAAGGCATGTCTGATGTTTCTGGAGGAAACGATCGAAGCACTGGAAGTGCAGGAAGACAGTGGCTTATCAAATGACGAGCCAGACATGTGGTCAAAGATGGAGCCACAAGATCAGATAAGAAGAAATGGTATGCTCTGCCAAATACTTTTTGGGTGATTTCTACAACAGTTGAATGTAACATGCACTGTCTGTATGAATGACAGTGAATGAAATGTTAACAATACTTTTGTTTTTCTTAGATGTTCCCTCTGAAATGCTTGAATCAGGAAGTCTCAGGATATCCACCCTAACTCCCCACACAACAGCAGATTCTCCATCTGCTGGATTAACCACAGAGTGTGAAACTGAGCATCACGCTGCAAATCAACACTCCAACCCACAATCTGCCTCCACGTCTGCAGTCAGCATGAAAGATGTTAAAACAGAGGACATAGGAGTTGAAACTTATCCTTCAGTGTCTAACTCTGGTTACACAACCTTATCATCAGACAAAACAATTGACGTTTCAAAGTTAGATGGAGATCTTGAGCTTGAGAATATCACAAATTCTGGAGATGCCTCAGAGAATGATCTGGATGTAATCCCTCCACCCACAGACTTCAGAGATGAACCAGAACCGGACTTGCTACCGGAGGCCATGACTGTGGTCCCGCCACCGGAGGCCATGACCGTGGTCCCTCCACCGGAGGCCATGACCGTGGTCCCACCACCAGCAGCCATGACCGTGAAGGCCATGACCGTGGTCTCGCCACCAGCAGCCATGACCGTGGTCTCGCCACCGGAGGCCATGACCGTGGTGCCTCCATCAGCAGCCATGACCGTGGAGGCCATGACCGTGGTCCCGCCACCATCAAACGGCTTCACAAAGCAAAAACGAACTGTTGATGTGGAGCAGATGCGCTTGAGAGCCTCTGTGAAGAGATCTGTTGTAGACTCTTCTGCTGCTGAGGATTCTGCTAGCAAAGCGTCAGAAGTTGCTTCACTTTTACCCCAAATGAATCCCCCTACTGAGCCTTCAGAGCCCAGAAGCCCACCTGCTGTGGCCCCAAAACCTAAGAAGCTACCTTCAAACATTATTTTAAAGTCACCGAAGACATCAACACTTGTCTCTCATGGAAATCTAGGGCATTCGGTACCCTCCCACAGTGATCGGATGTTGTTGGACCCTCAGAAGGTTCGAATGGAGGCCCTCAAAAAGCTTGGACTGCTTAAAGAAAACAAGGAGGAATCAAGTCGTGCTGTAAGCCCTAAGCTTCCTCTGAAATCGGCTGCATACAAATGGTCACCGGCGAGCCCCTCTCCTCCAGTCAGTCCTGCTTCTCCTCACACCCCCCCTGTAACACCATCTCTTACCCCAGTCATTAGTCCCCTACAAGCCATTGTATTCCAACAGCCTGTATTGGCTCCTATTGTGTCACCATCAGCTTCTTCAGCATCTCCTCCCATTGAGGACGCTGATATCCTCCCAGCACCTGCAGCTTTCAGCGATGGATTTGGGCCTTTAGGTGATGAACTTCCTGCTGTCACAGAGGCCCCTTTCAGTACCCTTCCTAACACATCGCCACCAAAGGTGATCAGTATGAAATCGGCAACCTTGGAGCGATCTGGTTTGGGTCTGAGCACCCACATGTCCAATCAGAGCTTATTGGAGATACCTGGTGAGGAGCAAGACCCAAAGCACCTGCGCAACACTCGACCAAGACCCGCCTCTCTGGGGACTAGGAAAGACTTTTCTCACACTAAAGGTGAGGGTTTGGTGGCAAGCGGAAAGTCAGAATCCCAGAAGCCCCAACCTAAACAGGGATTCCACCACAGAGAGTCTTCTAAGCTGCCTCGATCTCAAGGCATCAGCGTGGTGATCTGCCCTCGCGCAGAGAATGAAGAGGACCGGCGCCAGGCCCTGAAGAAGCTAGGACTGCTCAGAGACTAACTTCCAAATATACCTTTATATATTATTAAAAGACTGATGCACACTATATCTGGGTTTAAAATGTTGAAGGAGTGCCTTAACCACATTCTTATGCTTCTGTTTTCCACTGAATACTATGTGGTTGACTGTACACTAAGTATCTGTGTTTCCTTTGACCATATAATAGCTAAAATTTAAATGTCAAAATTAGTGTATTTCACAAAACTGCAATGAAAACACTTTTTGCATCACATAAGTCATGTGATCAACAACTGAATGTTACTACTTGTAGAAAAGATGAAGACAGGAAGTTGTAGGAGGATAATGGCGCTGCATTTTTTAAAATGATTTATTGGTGAAAAAAAAATTATTCGCATGTGATTTTAATTTTATCTGCTGATTTGTTTGACTTAATCCCACCAGGTGCTACTGTTTCAACCCTTCACCATTTCATACTTTTGCAGTTTTGGTCATTTTGTGCCTAGCTTTTTTGGGTGCTAATAGGAGTCATCTCCCACCAGCTTTTTTCTCACAGACCATTTGTGGATGTTTCTTTACCACTGTGATTTTCAATGCTTCAGAATAAGTTTTTATCTAATCCACTTGTAGTCGACTGCGTTTAAACGTGATAATGAGACTTTGACCAGGAGGTCTTTCACAGTTGTTTTGGGCTAATAAGGGGTCATAATCTCATACATCATTTGGCCCAAACCAGAAGCAGAATTGCAGTCAGTTAAGTAGGAAATTGCAGGCAATTTTTTAAAAAATAACGTAGAATCAGATTATCCGAGGTTAAGAGTATTTTATAAAAAGTTATGAATATTTGTATATATGGAAGAAATGAATTGTCTCATGGGCCTGAAATGGGGATAAAAATTGGCAAACTGACCCAGAGTCTGTTCTGTTTTTCAAAGACTTTTTCTCTATTTATTGTTAACCGTATCCTGTTGACTTTCTCAAACAACTATTTTTATGTTTTCATTAAATATAATTGTATAAAGCACTTTCTACTTGTCTTGAAGCCTCTCTGTGTCTATATATAGTACATGATCAAAATCTGAAACATCTGCCTTGTTTGGCTCATACTTTAAAAACAAAACTACACTTCATCTACTGCAATGTGGAGTCAGTCTGGGAGCTGCAGGAATCAATGCATTTATCTGAAGATGATATAATCTGCATTTAAAGTGTGTCATAATTATTATTCACAATGATGTCAGCCCCCATGTGTCACATCAAAGCAGATACTGACGCACAGATTCGGGTTAGGTTTCTCCACTTTTGTGTGTGTGTGTGTGTGTGTGTGTGTTGGTGGAAAAACAGGTGCAACCTGTTCTTCAGCCCTGATGGAACATAGTTGCTACGGTCACTTGACTGAGGAACTTGAGATCAGCTGTAAGCTTTTAAATACAATTAGTTTTGCTCTTTTAATCTCTTTTCAGTTCACTGCTTGCATTGAAAATGGAACTAAAAATGTGAAATTCATACCATTCACATCATGTATATCATATTTAGTTTTCAGATATAGAATTGTAGAATTGTAGCTGTTATTCATACCCTTTTTGAGTTTAAATTTTGTTATTTTGTTACTTTACAACCACTAACTTCAGTGAATTTTTATTTCATAGTGGGGATGATATGAAAAGACAGATATACATGCATTGGTTTTCCACCACAAGATGGCCAAAGAGTTACACTTTTGTTTCATCTTCTTGTAATTCTTCCATATCAGTTGTATTTTGGGATTGCATAAGAATATGTGGTTCCAACAGATTCTCCCTGAGAATCACCTGAACTACACATTTCTGTAGTACCTCCAGAGTTAACCAAAGAAGCTTGGCTGCTACTTTGATGAATGCTATTCTTGGCTTGGAAATTGTCTTTTAACCTAACTCTTCATTAAACTTCTCCCTAACCTATCCAGCGTGTTCCTTGTACTTCATGATACCTCTGTTCATTCATTTTCTTTAGCAAACTAATAAACCTTTATTGGAATTACTGTAATTGATTATTTCAGACAAAGCTGAACTCTATCCACCAATTCAGTGTCTTCTTAAAGATCTTATTTAGAAAATAAGAACAGAACACAAATGTGCATAACGCTTTCCAAAATTTTATTTGCACATATATTGAAAAGTATGCATCCTTTACCTTCTATTTCAATATGTGGTGTTTCTCTATTCTATCTCACACAATCCCATTAACATAGATTTATGTTATTGATTGTAAGGAGGCAAAATGTGACAAGGGTCCAGGGATATGGACATGTTTGCATGGGGCTGAATCATATATTCAGTCTTTCTTTTCTTGATTTCATTTAGCACTTCCTGCACATGTGAGGACATATATTAATTAGCAACCCAGTTTGTTCACTGTGAGAACAGTGCATCTCATTTAACTGCATAACTTGGCATACCAGTAAGGGTGTGGTGCATCGATGAGCCTTGCACCATCCACCATTTTTTTTTTATTGTTGTTCTGATCACATCTGAGATATTTTCTGAGCCTAACTTTGTATCCAGCCCCTCATTTGCAACAGCTGTTGACAGAATATTTTCATATGTTGATGTGTTTATTTTTATACACCTTCCACAAAAGGCGAACTGTCAGGGGGAGCAAACACCAGCCAACTAAAAAGGGGATTTAAATGTTATTTTGAATATTAGCAAATAAAACACAAGTGTACTTGGTTTTATTGTAGGCATGCAGTCAAATGTACAAAAAAAAGACATAAATTTGCAGTTTACTTTTTTTGTTAAAGATTTTGTACAGAAAAGAAACTGGAAGACAAAGCAACTCAGTGTTGGCAAACAAACACCAGAGGCTTTGTGCTTCTCTGTGGCATGTTGCTATGTGAGTCGACTCTCTCTTCTGACAGCTGACCTTACTGAGGAGGAGTGCGTGACAGCTCTCGTCACTTTACCTGTTACCTTCACAGGCCTCGCCTCATAGCCTGCAACCACAATGTGCAGCATTCCTACAATAAACAGTTTGCAAAAGTGACACATCCCCAGAGACAAAATGAAAGTTGAATAATTCAGTAGTTGGCAGGGATTAACTTTCCATCGTGTCAAACTTGGTTGACAGACAGGGTTATTGACTTAAAACAAAAAAAAAAGTAATAATTTAAATAGCGTATTTCAAAGAGGATCAGTCTAAGAGCATAAAATCTGCAGTTGAAAGTGAAAGGGCAGTTGTGTTCATCATGTGACCCCAGCTTTAAAATATGGCAGATCACAGTAGAAACACCTCAGAGAACTTTAGACTCTGCACAGTCTAAAGTGCAGAGTCTAGTGTGAAATTAGTACTACGCCTAATAATGGAACATTAAAGAACTGTCTGTAACTAAATTAGATATGATCCTCACTCATTTACTATCTGTGGAATAATAAAAGCTGTTTTAGAAGTACCCACAGTGTTTCAGCTGTGACTTTATTTTCCACTAGAGGGCAGTCTGGATTCATCAACCAAAATTTCAAGCTGTCAGAATCACATGTTGAATACACAAATATTTTACATGTATATAAACCCTTCAAGTTTTATTAAGACTATTTTAGTATATAGTAAGTACTCTTCTTCTACTCTTCTTGGATATTTGTGAAAAGAAGCCCTTTTACTTTATGTTGCTTTAAAGAAAGGATAATCCATAATTCCATGATTGTTTTCCTTTTCTCTTAAGTGCTGAAATTACAGGCAGATAGGCTATGAAAGAAAATTTAAAAGAAAAATTATGGAAATAATGTGTAATTTTACTACTAACAGGAATTTGAAACCAGAAAGCACTGAGTTGTGTTCCCTAATCCTGCTTGCGATGCACTTTTTCTTTAATGTTTTTGGTTTGTTTTTATGATTATTGTTTTCTGAAGGATTCTTTACAGTGGCCCTGAGGTGCAAACCACTTCAGCAAATTGAAAGCACAATTACAAATTACAAAAGCACTACAACATTAACGAAAGCGCTACAACATCAACGAAAGCGCTAGAACATGAATGAAAGCGCTACAACATGAATGAAAGCGCTACAACATGAATGAAAGCGCTACAACATGAATGAAAGGGCTACAACATGAATGAAAGCGCTACAACATGAATGAAAGGGCTACAACATGAATGAAAGCGCTACAACATGAATGAAAGCGCTACAACATGAATGAAAGCGCTACAACATGAACGAAAGCGCTACATTAATGAAAGCGCTACAACATGAATGAAAGCGCTACAACATGAACGAAAGCGCTACATTAATGAAAGCGCTACAACATGAATGAAAGCGCTACAACATGAACGAAAGCGCTACAACGTGAATGAAAGCGCTACATTAATGAAAGCGCTACAACATGAATGTAAGCGCTACATTAATGAAAGCGCTACATTAATGAAAGCGCTACAACATGAACGAAAGCGCTACATTAATGAAAGTGCTACAACATGAATGAAAGCGCTACAACATTAATGAAAGCGCTACAATATTAATGAAAGCGCTACAATATTAATGAAAGCGCTACAATATTAATGAAAGCGCTACATTAATGAAAGTGCTACAACATGAACGAAAGCGCTACAACATAAACAAAACGGAAGAGGTATTTCCCAGTGGGAGACCTAAGAAATCGCTGATTGGACTACAGCTCGTTTTTACTTTTGAACCGGAAGTTATTCTGGCTTTAACTTGTTTTTTTAAAACATGAATATTCTTGGTGATCCAAACGCTTTCGTTCATGTTGTAGCGCTTTCGTTCATGTTGTAGCGCTTTCATTAACGTAGCGCTTTCATTCATGTTGTAGCGCTTTCATTAATGTTGTAGCGCTTTCATTAATGTTGTAGCGCTTTCATTAATGTTGTAGCATTTTCATTAATGTTGTAGCGCTTTCATTAATGTTGTAGCGCTTTCATTAATGTTGTAGCGCTTTCGTTAATGTTGTAGCGCTTTCATTAATGTTGTAGCGCTTTCGTTAATGTTGTAGCGCTTTCATTAATGTTGTAGCATTTTCATTAATGATGTAGCGCTTTCATTAATTTTGTAGCACTTTCATTATTGTTGTAGTACTTTCGTTCATGTTGTAGCGCTTTCGTTAATGTTGTAGCGCTTTCGTTAATGTTGTAGCGCTTTCGTTCATGTTGTAGCGCTTTCATTAACGTTGTAGCGCTTTCGTTAATGTTGTAGCGCTTTCGTTAATGTTGTAGCATTTTCGTTAATGTTGTAGCGCTTTCATTAATGTTGTAGTACTTTCGTTAATGTTGTAGCGCTTTCGTTCATGTTGTAGCGCTTTCGTTCATGTTGTAGCGCTTTCATTAATGTAGTAGCGCTTTCATTAATGTTGTAGCGCTTTCATTAATGTTGTAGCGCTTTCATTAATGTTGCACCGCTTTCATTAATGTTGTAGCGCTTTCGTTCATGTTGTAGCGCTTTCATTAATGTTGTAGCGCTTTCGTTAATGTTGTAGCATTTTCGTTAATGTTGTAGCATTTTCGTTAATGTTGTAGCGCTTTCATTAATGTTGTAGCGCTTTCGTTCATGTTGTAGCACTTTCAATAATGTTGTAGCGCTTTCGTTCATGTTGTAGCACTTTCATTAATGTAGGGTTTTCGTTAATGTTGTAGCGCTTTCGTTCATGTTGTAGCGCTTTTGTAATTTGTAATTGTGCTTTCAATTTGCTGAAGTGGTTTGCACCGCAGGGCCACTGTAATCTTACAAAGTAAAGAGTATTTGGCGTTTGTTGGTTGTCTTATTTATATCATAATTTAGTCATTTGTAATTTATTAAACCCAAAAAGGAATTTGGCATTCATTTGCTTGTTTCAAACTACATATTCAAATCTTTTTGAAGCTCAGGAGTTGAAAAATTCACAGTAGCAGATAGTCTGGGAAGACATTTTTATTCCTTTTGTTCTGGTTAAAAGCTCAGCCTAGACATGAACCCTTATGTCTTTAACAGCAGTTTTTTTTTCTTTTTTTTTACCTTTTGAAAACAGAATTTCTTTGTCTTGTTCTATGAAGAGGAAGTGATTCAGATTTGAGAATCAAAGCAGAGAATAACATAAGGACTAAATGTGGGCGATTTGCGGGAAGGATTTGCTCACTGAAGTGTCACCGTTGAACTTCAATCCCCATGAGCCCTAAACTTGGAGATCCATCAGTGGGTTAATGAATTTTTGTGGTTTGATAAAAGTTAAGTGTAGATTTCTGTTTTTCAGATAAGCTGAAACTCTACAAGACTCCTTGGAAACATTCCCCTTGTGACAGGAGCCAGAAGAGGCTTTCATAGCTGCTGGAATATCTGACTAGACGATGAGCTCATGGGACTTCCCCACCATCTTGGCCTTGTTCTGTACTTACCTTCTTACATATTGTCTGTCTGAAGCAAGCCCCCTTCCCCCCTTTGACCTTTCCTCCACACATGAGTTGATCATGGAGGATTAGTTGGGACAAAGTGAAACAGAGCCACTGCCGAGCATGCTCAGGTTTGAGCATGCCTAGCCAAGTTCTTCGTCATTAAAACAGTTAGCTGAGAATAAATGTCTATCATCTCTGCTGTGTTTGAAATTGCCTGCCAGCAGATATACTTTAAGCACAGTACACTTGAGGTGAACGATTATCCTTCTTTGAATGGTAAAACCACAGTGAGGATTACATTTGGGAAAATATCCACCGCTTTATCTGATTTGATCTTAACTAGTCCACTTGATTGTAGGCGCTCACGCACACTCACACTCAGCTCAACACATAGCTGCTTCTGCATGCTGAGTATTACCTACATATCTCCTGCTGTAATGGTAAAATTCACAGCTGTGGGAAATAAGTAGGCATAATCTAGAGAAGTGGAAAGACTCATTAGAAACCTTCCAACACAGGCCTCTGCAGCAGTACTGCTTTGCTTTTTGGAAAAACTGACATGGTAAAAGAAAACCTACCCAGGATTCTTTTGGACCTTGCGTAGAATTGGATTTAGGGTACCGGTAGTATTTTACAAGATAACAGTATTGTGCAGTTAGTTCTATGACGTGGCATGTCAATAGAGACACAGTAGAGCTGAGTTTAATTAGGCGTATCGATAAGCAACCACTGAAGATGTTCAACTATGTTGAAACTACAGTTTGTAGTGTGAGAATCCAATGACTCTTTGAGGCCCCCCTTCTAATGGGCTGGGGCCCTAAGCAGTAATGTAGTTTTCTTCTGCCACTCACTCTCTCTGGGAACAGACTTGCAATACCGAAACTCTGCAAAATCTGTGAGTTACAGTAATTTTGAAGACAGACCAGAAAAAGAGAGTTTTTCTTCAAGTTAGTAGAAGATGAACTTTTGGATGCAATCACAGCACACAGTCTTTGTGGATAGATCTCAGTCAGACTTTCACTTCTGCTCACTACAACTTTTTTCCATTTCTTCATTGCAAAACTGCTCAGGTTCCATCAGGTTGCTTGGGGATTGATTATGAACAGCCTTTTTCAATCCCCGCACAAATTCTCTACAAGATTAATGTCTGGGCTTTGACTGAGCCCCTTCAGAACATCCACCGTGTTGTATTCAAACCATCTCTGTGTAGCTTAAGCTGGAAGCTTCAGGTCACTGTCTTGATGGAAAATAAACATCCTCTGAAGCCGTAGTTCTCTTGCACTCGTAAACAAACTGCCCTAAAGGATTTCTCTATATTTTGCTGCATTTTTTTTTTTTTTTACCTTCTACCTTTACAAGCCCTCATGGCCTGCTGCAGAGAAACATCTCTTGTGGCAACAGCATTTGCAATGGCTTTTCCTGCAGATGCTGCATCGCAACACTTCACAGTGATGACGTGTTTGAGTTGATGTGCAGTGTTCGGCATTAGCCAAACATAGCAACTAATCTGACATCCAAAAACTCCATTTTGGTCTCACAAGAACAAAGAATTTTCTTCCACTTGATCATGAAGTCCCCAAACTAGTTGAGCTTTGATATGAGTTTTCTTTAGCAACTGCTTTCTTACTGCCACTTTCCCATAAAGTGTGGCTGGTGAAGAACTTGGACAACTGCTGCTGTATAAAGAAAAGACTGTAACTCCTTCAGATTTCAGCTTTTTCTCTAGTCTCCTTACATGGTCATGGTTTGTCAGGAGGATCTTATTTGCATAGATTTACACATGACATGTCCCTTTCATTTCATGATGATAGATGTAACTGAACTCCAGTTACAGCTCTGTGCTTTGGAAATTTTTTTTTTTATCAGTCTCGTCACTTGCACTTTTCAACAACTTTTCTCTAATTTGATTAGAGTATTCTTTTGTCTTCATGCTGTAATGGACCTTCCAGACACAGCTGTCCTTTTATTTTGCAATAAAAAAATAAATCCAGATATTGTTGCTTATGACTGATTTGTAAAAGCAATAAAAAGGAAAAGACATCCAAGTGTTTTAATACTTTTCATAGGAACCGTACATGACACATCTTTCTCCAAATTCATTAAAATTTTAGATTTTATTGATCTGGGATGTGTATATTTTTACTGCGGTGAAAAAAAAATTATGAGAAAAATCCAAAATGAACAAAGAAGCTAGATGACATCATCAAAACTGTAATTACCAGTGAGGTATATTATTTTATCGAAAATAAACCGAACCCTGAAATAATAATTACTCTTGTGGTCTAAAAAAATGTTTAATTTTCATTTTTATTTAACACTTTTGTGGAAATACAGTGAACCTGTGATGTTTTTACTCACCGTCATACTGCTTTGAGAATCTCATGCCAGTCCATGCTAAGATAGTCGGCATTTGACTCAAAACTCTGCTTCTTCTCTCTTGATAACTAGATTTCCTCTTGAACTCTTTGCTCTCCTTTAGTGCCAGTGACCGAGGCTGTGGTCGTGAGGCATTCCAGGGGCAAGCCCGCAGCGCTTGTGTGATGACTGCACTAAAGTGTTGAACTCAGCAAGCCACTCTGTTCCCCTGTGGTGCTGGCCTGGTGAGTACCAAGACATCCTGCTGGGCCTGCGGTGGTGTTGGTAACCTCGCATATAAAGAGTGTTTTTTTTAAAAAAAAAGAAGAGGAGAAGGGGAAAGCTCTGTGCTGTGATACCAAGTGGTTTCATGTGTAAATCTTTCACATGATCGGAGTGCAGCTTCTTACACGTTTGAGGTGTCCCCACCTTAGCTTGTGGCAAACAGCATTTGCAATGGCCTTCTCTGAAGAAAGGGTTTCATGACAGCCAGGTTTAGCGTGAAGCTAACCGTTGTCTTGCCGAAAGAGCTGCTACAGACTTAGCATTGGACAAGGTTGTCCTCATCCAGGGTATCATTTCATTCAGATTTTAAGACAAATTTTAAACACAAATGGAATGTTTTGGATGTTTTGAATGAAGCTGATTGCACTGTGTTTTATTTAGGAGTATCAGAAAACAAGGTACTGGATACAAATCCACATCACATTTAAAAATATATGTATTTTTATTTTGTTTTCAAAATTATTTTTTTTTGCTTTAATTATCCACTACTTTGCTTCAGTCTATTAAATCCCCAAAGAAAATGCATCGTAGCTTGAGGTTGCAACCTTGCTGTTGCCTTTGTATATATCACATCTCTGGAAGGTGCTGCATAAAGCTATCTCTGTCCCCATAAATTTCAGTCCAATTTCACTTACTAACCATGGAAGACCTTTGTTGCTCTCCTGACACTTTCTTCATTCTCCCTTTGCTCTTTACCTAACATGCAGCCCAAGTCCTCTTCTTGTGGAGAATCATAAATTAAACATCACCTATGTTTCCCTTGTGCGTCTGTGGGTGTAAAAAATAGCTCGTCTTGGTGAGCGGTGTGTTGCCCGTGCACAGCACTCTGTCTTTAATGACGTGTTGCCAAGAAAAGTGTTCTGATCCTCCGCAGCAACTCGTGCTCGGTCTCGGCTGTAACCGTGTGCACTGACTTTCTCAAACTCCCAGAGTGGCTGTGAGCTCATTTGGTTACACAAGTGCTCACAATTACCCAGAGATTTGGCCATGGGGACACGGGATATTTCTATATCCCTGTCGGATGTTATTTTAATTACACCAAACTGCTTGGTAGAGCAGTTTGGTGCAGATTCACATGGTTTCTTTCTTCTTCTTCAGAGGTGTCTCTGAAAGTTTACCTGTAACCAAGTTTATTTCTGGCAAAACAGTACAGAGTGACTTGTGAAACCATATTAAATCACATCTTGTATCAAGGCTTTTAATTTAACTTAATTACATTATCACAAGTCATCTTTAAAGCTCAGGTAATGACAACATTCAGATAGGATGAAAGATAATGAAAATCTGCCTCGAGCCATTTAAGTTTGTGTGTGTGTCTTTAATTCTCTGTGAGGCAGAGCTCTTATCTCCAATCAGCGTCATTGTGAAGCCCTAATTATATTTGATTGAGTGAAAGAAATTACACATGAGAAAAGGGATGATAATTATAGTGCAGAAATCTCCGCGCACCATAAAATGCAAACATAAATGCATAAACACAGCTGATTAATTCAGGTGTGAAAGAGGCGGCAGGTGTGAGGATGCAGATGGTCTGAATGCATCGACGCTTCCTGAAAGAAAATTGTTGAGAATCAAACTCGTCAATGATCGTTCTTTGATTTGGGGGTTAATTTTGTGCTCATAATCAGGCGTTTGCAATAATGGCGGACATAGAGCATCTTTAGTGCAGCAATTTCCACTCGGGAAGCTTCAATGTCCTGCTGTTGTCCTATTTTCAAAGAAATGTTCTTTCTTTAGAAAGACTCCCAATATTAGTGGCACCAGACATGACTTATTTGATAAAGAGAAAGGAAACTTCCCACTGGGAATGACCCTGTATTAACAGGCAGATAATATGGTGCTGGTTATGGTTTTGGATCAAGATGACAG
Organism: Alfaro cultratus; assembly: GCA_903066825.1. Lineage (NCBI taxonomy): Eukaryota > Metazoa > Chordata > Actinopteri > Cyprinodontiformes > Poeciliidae > Alfaro > Alfaro cultratus. The sequence continues at coordinate 13,078 of CAEFZX010025259.1, forward strand.
CCAACAGTATGTGCATGCAGGTTTTTTGGTAACCAGATGATTCACATAAAGCTTTCACCAATGCTCCTGTAAACAATTACTGATTATGAGTTATTATACCTGAGGAAGCAATTCATTCTGGGTTACACTTTAAACAACAGCTGTAGCTCATTCTGCATATTAACTGAACATAAATAATGCATTTTTAATGAAAACCACTGATAAATACAGGTAGAGAGCTTTACAAGAAATTTCTTACAGAAGCATAATCTTAGTCTGAAAAATATGCAAAAATCCAGCCCTTAATTTTTTTAAGTGTGGAAAACCTTTAGAAATTACTATACATGATGTGGATTACACCCTGGACATGTCTCCAGTCTATCACAGGGCAACACAGAAACACACATGACAAAATGACAGTTATGGCTTGATTTCTTCGTGTGTGGACTGGATAAGTTGCTACTGACATCTGATGAGAATTTTATGTAAGCTGTGCTTGTAGAAATGTATACGGTACTTATTGAAACTGGTGTGTCCCTGTGTCTGTAATGAACCTCTATCTGTTAGAACCCTGAGTTGTTTTGAGGTTTGTTTATTATGTTTTTGTTCCTTAGTTTCTTTCTTTGATCAGAGTTGTGTCTATTTGTTTTAGTTCACTCACTCTTTGTGATTCTAGTTTATTTCTTTTCTGTATTTTTTGTTACTCTAGTTTAATTATGTTTCTTAGATCTATTATTTAGTACTATCTTCTAGTCACCTATGTTCTCTCTCTCATCCCTTGTGCCATTTTTTCTCTCTGTCCCCTCACACCTGCAACCTGGTAGCTCTTCAGCCCAGCTCTTTTGTTAAAGCATTCACCCTCCCAGTATTTAAACCCTTCTCTTGCTCACACTCCTTTCTGGTTCCTCCTGTTAAACCTTGTTACTTCCCTGGATTTTCCTGAATTTGTTTTGTTCTGGATTCTTGTTTTTTGTTCGGCTCTGGCTCCCTGTGCTGCCATGCTTTTTCCTTACATTTTTTGGTCTTAATTTCTCCATTAAGTATTTCAACATGGTCTATTCCTAGCTCTTGTCTGCATTTTGGTCCATTCTCAAACTCAAGCCTCACGACACAAGATCACTGTTAGAATGGCATTACTGAAATAAAAGAACTTTTCGAAGATGTTCCAAGCACCTGAAGTTAATGTTGGATTGCTAAGTAATTGTAAAACAAGCTTTATTGAATGGAAAGTGAAAAAAAAATAAAATCCCAGAACATGTATCTTAAGAAAAGGGGGCCCAACAGAAGTTCTGCTCTGGGCCTCATATAACCATGGCTCGCCTCTGCTTTAAATTATCCGGTATAAATGCGCCCTGACTGTTTAGTTGGCCCAGATGATGATGATCTCCACACTTTACTGGGTAACTACAGAATGCAATCTCCAAGCTATTACTTTTTTCATCTGAGGCGTTTATAAACCCATCAACCCTGTTGCCCCCCCTTCAGCTCCCCACCTTCTTACAACAATTGCTTTTTACCACACTGCCGTGACGGCAATTTATGTTTTTGCGCAGGTGCACGAGCCGGACCCGCACCTCTGCGCACGTGGTAACCCCCTGCTCACCTTGAGCCCAGCCAACACCTGCGTATAAGTTCCTGCAGAACAAAAAAGAGAGAGAGGAAAAGAGATAGAGGCTGAGGTACGAGCTGGAGCGTCGGAAGAGTCAAGAGCACTGATCGTACGCTCCTTCCTCTCTCCTCCCCCTTTAGACCCCGTCGAGCACTCCATCTCTCGCTCCTTTCCCCTCTCTCTCTCTTTCTCTTTCTTAAATTGGCACCGTCTCTGGGCTCGAACCATGATAACAGAACAGGCTTATTGCGCTCCGCGTTGTAGGGCTCTCCTCAACCCCGATCACTTTAAACTGAAATAAGAAGACGTTTAGAGGGGGGAGAAGAAAAAAAGAGGATCGCACCGTATCCTGTCAGCGGGTGCTCAGGAGGAGTAGCAAGACACTATATTTCTGCCACACACACCCTTCTATGTTCTGTGTGCTCCTGCGCATCGCAGATCCCAGAAAGTGTTCCTGTCGTGTTGAACTAAAGGAAAAGTTAACATGTATCTGCACGCTTTGGTACGCGCAAGCCTTGGATTTGTGGGTTTCCTTTTGGTCGCCTTTGTCCAACAGTCAGCTTCAGGAAGTAAAACCACTCAAGGTAAGTTGTCGCCTCCAAGTGCCTTTCATTTTACTAATTGCAGCCGATCATGTGGCTAAATTAGTTAATCAGACTGAAAGCAAACACGTGTCCCAACCACTTAGAATCAATATCAGGGGCGCCCACAGAACGTTTTCAAAACGGGTGGCCAGATTTTTTTTTTTTTTTTGAGGGGGTGAGGGGCAAATATTCTTGGGGGTGGCATTTAACAACCAAAATCCAAAACTAGGTTTTGTTGTCATGGGATAGAAAGAGGGTTAAGGAGCAAAGCTGGATTTATTATTACTAAAGAAGCACCAATCAATTGACCAATTTTTCCTTTATCTGTTTTGTAAAATGCATAAAAAATAAGTAAATGAACCATTTTAGACCTAGAAACACGTAATCCAGGACTATAAACACCTACTTTTTTGAGTTGAATAAAAATCAGGCAAAAGTTCAGGTAGCTTTAATGTAAAAATTTGGGAAATCTTTCAATTTTAATTTTTTTTTTTGACAAAGTAAAACAAAAAATACAAATCAATAAAAAAAAAAAAAAGTATCAGCAGGACAGACCTAAAAGAAAACTGGAAATTGGTATTGGCCAGGAAAAGGGTGATCAGTGCATCTTTAATTATTACTTAGTAGTTGTGCGCTGCAGTGGACCCAAAAAACCCCTTACTTTCCTACCTTAAATTATTAATAAAATACAGAATTTAAAAAACTGCAAATGAGATTTGGTTGGGCAGAAAATTTATGAGCCAGACATTATTCATAAAACATTATTCACAGATTAAAAGTAACAAAGTGCATTATTATTGTTAAACAATGTAACATTTATAATTGAGAAAATGCATTCTTAAATGAGGAAACACCAGAGACCGGTATAAACCTTGCAAAAAATAATAATTTCCATGTAAGTTCCATGTTAATCATAAGGGTGGACAGTGTTGGCACCACAGATCTGAATCAGACAAACCATGATTACTTTGAAACACAGATCTATAGTTTTTCAATTCCAGTTTTTTGTTTGAACCAGATGCTTTCTGTTTATTCCTCGTCTCATTTTGCAATCATTTAATTCCTTTTTATTGTTGTTCGTGCTGTGTCACACTGCACAGTTGCTTATATTTATGAAGACTTGCCAAGAAAAAAAAAACAAACAAAACAAAAACCCACAGTGAGACTGAAATTAAGTTTTTTTTTCTGTGAGTTTGCTGTTGTTGGAATGGAGCTGCTTGCTTTGATCTTGAGAAGGCATCGGTTGTGTGAACGGTTGCGTTTCGTAGGTAATCCTGCAGGTAATCGTACCAAGAATACGGGGAGGTATTTGTCACAGTCTAGACAAGTATTTGACACCAGCCTGCAAGACACACAGACACACACACGCACCCGCAAACGGTGGAGTCTCTGTCTGTCAGACAGTGGAGCTACAGTGCTGTCCTCCTCTCATCTTGTGAGAATTCATTCAGACCAGACTGGCCCGACCACCTTACAGGAACAAGAAAAGACACGGTGTAAAACCTTTGGCTCTCTGATCCTCTCTTCTTTCTCATTCCACCCCCTCTCACAGGTTTTCATCACTTAATTTTCCCACAATACAAACGCCGAGCAAAGCTACCCGAGTATTTGCATGCAAAGACACATCATGGTTTGTGTGTGAGTGGCTGATTGTGGTCAGCGATGTTTTGCACTCACAAAAAGACATCTCTCGGGCGGTCGACAAGGCAAAAAGAGAGAGAGAGAGAAAGGGGGTGGGTGACTATTTTGCATCCTGGGTGGTCTGCCCCCACTTGTGGGAAAACTCAATATTTACATTTTGCAATTAGAACTACTTTTTTCTCACTTTATTCTCCACAACATCGATTACACACTTCCTTGTAGCGTGGAATGCTCCTTGGGAGCAAGCGGAGCTGTAATGGCATGCACCTGTTTGTTGGTCACCGAGTGAAATGTTCCGGACGACCCACTTGATCGACTTCTCCTCCGGTTCCTGTTTATTGGTGCAAAGCGTGCTCCTTTGCTGTGGCTCTGAAGCTATTTGTGAGGATGTTGTGGGCCTAACTGCAAATAAATATTGTGATTTAATGTTGATGACAACTCCGAGATGCTGAAAAGTCTTCAAAAATGGAAGTGGTTTAAAGAAGAAAACCAGAAAGAGAGATGAACAATAGCTGGATTAAAAAAAAAAAAGAAACGCAATTTGTCGGTTGAGTATTTATTCAGCGCAGATGTTGTCTTTCATCAAAGTCATTCTAATCATGGCACTGTTTCTGGCATCAGCCATTACTCAAAGAAAAAAAGGGAGTGGGAGAGCAGAGAGAGGAAGAAAGAGACAGGGAAGATTTGAGGATGTGGTGGAGAGAATGACAAAGAAGGGGAAAAATGAGAGCAGGGGAGATTAAATGCACGGAGAGAGAAGCTACAAGTGAGCAAAGAAAAAAAGGGAGCTGTACACGTCATGGCAAATCACTTTCCCCTCGAAAGGAGTCAGGATCTCTTGCGGTGGCACCAAGGCAACGGTTGGTGTGGGGCTGACATGCTGCTGTGGCTGGCTGTGTTGGTGTAACCTCTGCTCCGGGGCCCTGAGGGTCTAAAGACGCAGAGCTGCCGGAGTGGGGTGGAAGGCCACATGCAGGCCCTGACACACTGTGGGAACCGAGCGGCCTTAGCAATATGAGGCCCAAGTGACGGGGAGGCTTACCTTGAGATGCTAACTGAGTCTCCTCTGGCTGGGTGCGATGGAAGGGAAGAAATCCCCCAACGCTCACTCACCCCTCTCCTCTTGCTTTGTTTGCTTTGTCCCCGCTTCCTCTCCTTTGCACTTAATGAAGGAGCCATGCTTTTTCTTAGTCAAATGCATCCAGTGACTGCATTACACCCACTCTGTTAGCCATCACAATCATTTCAGATAATGATTATCAGAGCTCCATTTCATCAACTTTTATCCATTCTTCTTTATCTTCTGACATGACCAGATGTTCAGCAACTGTACTTTTCACTCACATACAACAAAGACAAATACAGTGGTTTAGACATACATTATAAGGTTTTCCCCAGAAAACTTGCTAAGCCCGGTAGTTGGAGCGCTCTGCAGTCATTCATCCAGCGGCTCATTGTGTATTTGAGTTTAAAAAATGTTTAAAGTCGACAGGAAATTTGAAAATATCACTTCATAATTATGCGTTATTGGAAGATGCATATCTGAACACAAACTATAAAGTCTTTAAAAATGCAAACATAAAAAAAAAAAAACTTAAATAGGCAATGCTAAGCCTGGTGGGGGCACAAGTAGAGCCTGGTAGCCCACCAGGCTTATAACACAGTGGGGAAACCCTGCATTATATTTAAATACACTCCATAGAAAGACGGACGATTTTGGAGGCAGATTTGTTTTTTACATTAAATAATACAGAAGATTTTCTGTAATTCAGATTACCAAAGCATTTATATTTGCTAGATGCTAGTTTAATAAGAGAAATAACTTTTAGGGATTTTGTTTTATTACTTTCAAGAAGTTTGCAGTATTACTATTCCTTTCAAACAACACTTGAAACACACACACATGGCCACGCCGTCAAACTGGTCGGCCTTCTAAGTAAGAGAAAAATATGGGGGTGTTGTTTCAGTCAACTGATTGACAGTGTGCAGCAACAAGCTATTCTAATAAAAAGAGGTTTTAACAACCTTTGAAGGTCAATAATTATTAACGGCAATGAGAGTTTAAAAAAACAAAACAAAAAAACCCCTCACACTTTTTACCCTTTGGCCAGATTTTATCTCATAAAAATGCAAGGAATAATGTTTTTGTACTTCTTATTATATTTTTATTATATTTTCAACAGCTTGATGTGCAACCATAAGTATAGCTTTTATGAATTTTAACATTTTAAATTCTCATCCATTTTGCAAGGTATGAGAATAAGACCTCCCTTGAAACAGCTTGGTATGAAGCTCTCTCTTTTTATCATCTCATCATCATTAAGGACTGACTCACAGGAACGGTATGATAAAACTTTTGGTGTTTTTTTAACCCAAACTGTGACAAACCTTGACATCTTCAACTGGTCCATGCGTGTATATTGGAAAGCTTTCTCACAATCTTCTTATAGCTTGGCTGCTGAGTGTCAGAATAAGGATGGGAGACTCCTTCCATTCACAAAGCTTTGACATTTTTATGTCATGTAATGTTGGGAGGGATTGCAAGAACCTTCTGTTCTTAAGCATAAATTTTGTTGCGATCTCCTTGTGTGGGTTTTCAGTAGGCCTTTCACTTTCTATCTAGGGTTAGTTAACCTGCTTTAGCTTAATTGGTAATTCTATGTAAGTCTGAATAGATTTTATTTTTTATGAGTATAAAGCGTCTCGCTGTATGACAGTGTGGACGAGCATCTTCTCCCTGTGATGCCACCCTTGTGTCACCTTGTTTAATTTTTAAAATTTGTTTTAGAAAGAAATATATATTTTAGAAAAATGCATACCTTTACAAAAAATATTAAAATCTCAACAGTAGAGATCAACATGTATAAAAACATCTCTCTACAAGACAACCATTAATCTTGTCTTTATGGAAGAGTGACAAGTTTCCACAAACCATTAAGGACAAACTTCAAACGTGTGGAAGAAGGTTCTATCATTTAATTAGATCAAAATGTTAGGCATATGCCTAACATTTGGCATGTTAGGCACATGCCAGATGCCATGTGTATCAGACTGCACATCAGCTTGAACACTGTCCCCACAGTAAAGTATGGTGGTGGCAGTGTAATGATGTGGGGAGACTTTATCGGCAACAAAGGAGCAAGTCGACGTTGCTCGAGAGAGCCAAATACAGAACATCTTGGAAGAATACATACAGCCAGCACTACAATGGTGTCATTTTATAGAAAGTCATGTTCATGTGTTAGGATGGCCTAGTCAAAACCAAGACCTTAATCCAATTAAGAATGGCTAAAATTGATGTTAACAGGTGGTCCCTGTAGAATCTAACTGAGCTTGATTTATTTTAGTAAAAATGTCAATCTGTTGATGTATAAAGCAGATGGCGAGCTAGCCTTACACACTTACAGCAAAACTGCAGCAGTCTACAAAGTATTGACTTAGGGGCCTAAAAACAAATGCATACTACACTTTTGAAATGAAAACCATGCATGTGTTACCTTCCTTTTCACAGTTATGCGCTACTTTGGGTTGGTCTGTTACTCCTTACAAGATATATGTAGGTTTGTGCTTGTCATGTGAAGAAGTTCAAGGAGTATCAATACTTTTTCAAGTTTAAAATAAAGTTTTTGACTTCATATTTATGCTCTTTGGTTGAAAGAGTTGAAGGTTGAAAGGCTCATTCAGACAGAGCTTTACTCCTGCCAAACGCTGTGGCCTTGAACTCAGTAGATTGTGTTGTTTATCAGAAAGGGAGGAAAAAAGACTGGCGGCCAAAGACTGCCTTCTGTTACGCCGAGTCTTAATGCCTCGACATTTGGACACCATTTTAACGTCTCTCGTCATTTCATTTCACTGACTGCATGGTTGCTGCTCTGTCCCCTCACTGTACAAGTGGGATATGCAACAGTCAAACCTTCCTCTGAGAATGACTTTGCCTTTAAAACAAGCATACTTGTCCGCTTAGGTGTTATGCACAAATGAAAAACAAAAGATGTTCGTTATTCAGGCTTTCTTTGAAGGAAATGTTTCCAAGAAAGCAGAGTACATATATTTTTGCAATCAGCGTACTCTAGGAGCTTTTCATGTTCTCATTATGATCAGAACGCTCTAGCTAAGTTCAGCCTTGAACTGACCCCCGGTCACTCTCTGATGAGTGGGTGGAGGTTACCAGTCCAGTTTCTCTTTAGGCAGAAATGAAATGTTAGCATCTCATCTGTTCCTTTAAATCACCCCTCTGGGACAAATAGAGTTTTATTGAATTGTTTGAAACTGGTGCTCCTTGGAAGCTGTGGATGTTGTTCATGAGAAGAGAGACTTTGTCAGTATTATCCTGGCATTAGTAGAGTGGTGAAGAAAAATTTTAATCCTGTATAAAACATTAAATGTATGACTGATTCTTTTCTGTAAAAATGTCAAAAACTCTGGGTTCAGGAAACTAGATTTTTCCACTGAATGTTAACAATTGCATCAAGTCAATATACGTGCTAACATATTAATGCATCTTTGAGTTTTCTCCATATTGCTATGTTACAATGTCAAGTTTCGAGGAATCTCCTGAAAGCTTTATCATTTGTGATAATTCTACAGTGAAAGGGACATTATTTATGTTCTTTAAGTGAATTTTTATATACACACACACACACACACACACACACACACACACACACACACACACACACACACACACAAACACACATCTAAAACATGTGTTGTGCATTTGTATTCATCTCCAGTGAGGGAAGTGTCTACACTAAATTTGCACATCTATAGATTTAAGCTTTTGCCCACTCTTCTTTTGTAAAATAGCCAAAGCTCTGATTGCATGCAGATAATCTGGAAAGAGGAATTTTCATCTCTTGCCAATTCTCAGTTAGATTTAGACACTTGAAGCTTTTCTTGGAACTGTGCCATTGTAGTTCTGACTGTATGCTCAAGATTATTGTCCTGCTTGAAAGTGAAGTTGTGTCCCAGTCTCTTCAGGCTCTTAAAGATTTTCTTCCTAGATTGGTATAAATTGGCCTGTGCAGCTTCATCCATCTTTTCATTAACTTGAGACAACTCCCCTCCCCCTGGCCCACAGCATAATACTACCGCCAACATGTTTTACTGTAGGGCTTGGTTGTTCAGTGTTAGTTCCTCACTATGTGGCGTTTTGCATGAAGGTCAAGAGCTTAACATTTCGATCTCATTTGACTTGAAAACATTTTTCCGCAGAAAAAGATTTTGTTGTTTTCCTACACGGCTTGTAGCAACATTCAAAGTCGACTTATTATTGGCTTCATTTAACAATGACTTTCTTCTTTTCACTCATCTCTAATAGTAGTTTAAGTCTAAGCCTTGTTCTGTCTAAATTTTTTCCACCTGAGGTGTTGATCACTTCAGCTCTTCCAGAGCTTCTTTTTAGGTTTTAATGTATCTTTTAATGTTTTTGTAGATCCTTTCTCTTTATTTGGTCTGTTCAAACCTGACCCGGCTTTAAACCTCTCCTCAACTTTACTTTGCCCTCCTGAGCTTTTTCCTCGGCCTTCATGATATTTGATCACTGATATTTTCTGAGAGCTTCACAGAATAGCTGGATTTATACTGAGATTAGATTACACACATGTAGCTTTACTATTTTCTCATTAAATAAATTAGGTGGATTGGATCAATTTGTCTATTACAAAAAGTTCTGATATAAGATTTCAAGAGTGTATTTGTTTTGTGACAATGAATACTTTTGCAAGGGACAGTATTTGACTTGGTATTTTCTATAGCAACTGCATTTACAGGTGTTTTAACCTAGTAAGAAGTGATTTCTTTTCTTCTTGTATTAAAACCATAAGCCTAAATCTCCACAACGCTTATTTAAAGGTTGCTTGGGTTAATGAAAGTTTAATTACACATAATGTCATGTATTAGTTTTCTCACACATTTACATCCGATAAGACACAAGCTTTATTAAAAAGGGACTGAACAATCACAACGCAATTAACACTCCTTTGTCTTCCTTGTCATATTTAGCGTAAGTAGATTTCTTTTCAGTAAGTCACCTGATAGATTTTTAGAAATGCGATAAATCTGAAACGCAATCAAAATGCTTTTATGCTTGCTTTTTTAATTTTCTTCTTAATTCGATCATATAGTTTGCCTGGCCCGTAATTAACCAGAAAGTGTCTTGTGGCAGTTTTTTTTTCTTTACCCTGCAAATCAAAATAATCACAGAGGATTGCAAAGATATGTTGAATTTAGCTTTTTTGAGATGCAATACTTTGCTTTTCTTTGATAATTAGAACTGATGTCATTCCTAATACCTGCGCAACTACCTGAAACCAGGCAGAACAAAGACCTTGTTTATTCCATACACAACCCAAGGTTTTCCTCTTGTCTGCTCAGCCTCGCTATGTGAATAAAATGTAGGGGCCGATGTCAGCATGCAGTTTAGTCAAGCTTTGCAGGGACAGTTTGAACACAGAAAGGAAATCACATCTCAACCTTCCTGAAATATAATTTAACAATGGAGAGGCAAATAAAGTTGAAATTTGCAGACTTTAATTTGTTTGTATCTCTGTTGGTTAGGCACACAAGTTCATCAATTAAGAGGTGGTTTATATATTCAGAGAAGTGGCAATGCCACAGAGTTTGTGGGAGAAAGAATTCACTGTAAAGCATAAACGGAAGGATCGTTTCCCGGCCTGATGACCTTTGCCGCATGTCTTCCCACTCTCTCATTACCCACTTTTCTGTCTGAACATTAGACACTAGAGTCAATAAAGTCTTTAAAAAAAACACCCAAAAAATTTGGTATCTTAATTGTGTGACTGACGTAATAAAATCAAACTACATCTGGCATAACGGAAGCAATAAAATGGGAACCAGTTTGTCCTGAAAGGGCGTACTGCTGTGTTGTGCTGCATGTCTTACGGATGCAGAGATGGGCACCAAGGCGCTGGCACAAATTCTCCAGCTCCCTAATGACCTGTTATCTCTGAGCACTATGGCACGGACCGGTGTTGTTTGGTATGGTGTGTTCTGGTCCGACGTTTTCAGGAGATTGCTAGACTCTCCCTGGGCAGGCAGAGTTAAACCCAAACAACTAACTCACTAGTAAATTCCGTTCTTGCTTGCAACAAGAACGGGACGACTGTCAGCCATCAGGACCCCAGAAACTAGCAAATCATAGTGGGTGTCCCCAGTCTCCTGACCCCTCCATGGTCACTCACCCCAAGCACTCAAACCCAATTTCACCCCATTCATGCTCTCGCACCCTGAATAACCTAAGCTCGAAGAAGCATTTTCTTTCACTGTTGCTGGAATATTCCTTACAACAACATGAGATTTTTCTAAAAGTACTAACATACTTTGCTTATCAAATCAGTAATGAGAACAAAAATACAAAAAGAATGCTTGAATGTATATGTAAAACAAGATGCATAGCAAGGTCTAATAATTTTATCAAACAACTTGCAGTAGAGCTGGAATAAAGTTTAACGTGACTTATTGAAGATTTTTATCCTCTTCTACTTACAATTTTTTACTTAAAATATCAGGATGTTGGAATATCAATGATATAATGTGAAATAGTACCTACATAAAATCCAATGTCATCGTTAAACATTCAAAATCAGTTGAATATGAACAATATGTTGTTCATACTTTTAAGTAGAGTTGGAGAAAATAGATAAAAATACAAGATTGATAAACTTTTTGTCTACCAAAACAGTTTGCTATATAATTTAACATCCTCAATTCCTCAAACCCCAGAGTAAGAATCTGAAATTATTCATGCCTGCTAATTTTCTCCAATTATCTTCACACAACCCTATATTTTGTTTGCTTAAATTTTTAAAACTTGTTTCTTGTTCTTTTATGATGTACATTGTCATAATCCACCTTTTTCAATTTCTAATAGTTGCCAATCCAGTTGATTTGAGAAATTATTCCTGGATCCGAGTCTCAACCTTACTGCCAAATGGTATGCAATGATCCCCAAAATAATCAGTAATGTTAATAATCATCATCTCTTTGGTACACTAGAACAACTACTTCTTTCTATCTGCACACAATGAGCCACTGCTAAACAAAACCGTAATGTGTTGACAGCAGATACCTGTCAACACATGGTATCTGCGTTGACAGGTACCATGTCAACGCATGGTAGCTTGTACGCATGTACGTTGTACCATGTCAACGTACAGTAGCTTTCAGTAACCTATCAGCTACTGAAAGCTTCTTTCAAGGTACCTTTCCCCCCTTTCCTTTTACAGAAAAACCCTTTATCAGCAGTTGGTGAGACCTTGGCAACCGCGATTTGTTGCTTTGATACGTCCACAACAACTTTGAACCCAGTGGTTTGGAAAATTATCAAGGAAAAATACAGAATGCACTTTAATCTAAACAATGTGGTCCAAATGATGGTTCTCTTAATGTGGCATTGTGGTTAAATGTAGAAAACTGTCCTCTGTCACGCTGTCCATGGCCTTCCTGTACAGATGTGGTAGTTTATTGATGACATTCCTGTTGATGAATTGGTACTGATGGAACTCTGACCACCATTCATGTAATATTGCTTGGATGCAATATTACATAGACTAGAACATTTCAGGTGAAATTGTATTAAAATTCTGCTTTCAAATAACCTTTCAGTCTTAAACTCATATTTTGATAACCCTGTATGTCACCTGGAGACTTTGTGAGAGCTCAAAGCCCCCCAGCCAAACTCACCAGGTCTTAGATTATTAATCTATTCAGCGGTTGCATCACAGACTTTGCATTTGTTTTCATGTTTTATGACTTACTGATTGGGGAACTGTGGAGAAGATCTCAGATGTTTTTCCATCCGTCCTTCCTTCTTTTGCCCTCCCACTTATTCTTCTCTGTGACCTCGGGGCTGAATAATGGGGCTGCGTCTGTCTTTAAGAGTTCTGTGGGGTCAGGGAGGGGCGTCATTATTAGGCCAGTCTATGTTGGTCAGCCTTGTTGGAATGGGGGTTGGGGGCCGGAGAAAGAGCCTTGTTTACAGACTGTGCATGTTTACATTCCTAATGGTAAGCGCCAGTTTTAGAGACTGCTGGAAGTGAAAGGAAATGCTCTTATTCTGCTTAGTAATAGAAAAATCCAGGCCTGTGCATTGTGGGCAGAAAGAGGAATGACTTCATTGATGAATCTGACACTTCCTAAATGGACAAGGGCATGGAAAAAACTATATAATTCCCTGCTGTATTTAGTGAACCCCACTGAGCTCCACATTTAAGTTCATTTCATTTGTTTTTGTAATAATAGAAAAGTGAATCCCTGTTTTCATATTTGTCATCCATCATGCAGGCATTTAGGTTTACATATTATTTTCAATCTGTAAATCATCTCTTTGCTTTTAAAATGAGTTAAATAAATTATTCATAACTGTAGAAATGGTCTTACTAAGCAGTCTGTATCTCTC
>CAEFZX010025261.1:0-118298 GCA_903066825.1 Alfaro cultratus
GAGAGAGAGAGAGAGAGAGAGAGCTGGTCGGCCCCTTCAGAGTCCCTGAAGGTGTGAAAATGACCTCAGCAAAGTATTTGGACTTTCTGACTGATCACTTTCTTTCATGGTTCAAAAAGAAGAGCCGTACCTTCTGTAGCAAAATCATCTTCATGCATGACTGTTACATGCAGTGGTGGCTGCATGTAGGATCCCCCCCCTCCATTTCAGGTTGCTGCTGAGCTCCAGCAGGTTGAGCAGACCCAGCTGGTTTCACTCTGCCTCTTGATTAGTAGAGTATAAGGCTAGTGGGAAACTGTTTTTCAGTGCCTCTTGGCCAATTGGGCAGCATGTGTGCTGCAGCTTTGTGGTGCTGTGATGGAGGATTTGTTTGCTAGAAGCCCTGTTTTTTTTTGTTGTTGTTGTTACTCTCCCCTTTTCTTTCAGGTTCTCATTTTCGCATTTAAGATTTCTTCAGATTACTCTTAAAGAATAAAACTTTAATTTTACCCTCCTGGTTTTGTCTCTTAATTTTCCCTGATTTATCTATTGTTACAGCCCCCCTCCAATACCCCTAGACTGCCTTGGGGATGTAACAATGTCAATGCAGCATCTCATGCTGTAAGGAATACGACTGTGCCATTGGCTGCTATGGGCATAAAAGGGGAGAAACTCATGGTGTGGTCACCATCCTCCTCTGACCTCAACCCTATTACACTTCACCTTTTTGCAGTTACGTAGCAGGTGGAAAAACTTTAACAACTTCTTTTCAGGCTTTTGTTTTTGATTTTACTATTTTAATTTATAATTCATGAAATTATGATTTAGGCTCTTGAATTGTAAAAGCAGGTATAAGTAGCAGAATTCACTATATTGTTGAAAAGAAATATATAGGTAAATATAAAATAGTTGATGGCATCTTTGAAATCTAAGTGTCTTTGATGCTAAGACACATATGAGCAAAAGCTCAAATTTTCGCTTACTTCGTTTAGCAGAGATGTTGTTGTCCATGTTGATAGCTCTGAATAAAATTGATCACGCTTGAATAAGATGCTGAGCATTGAATTAGTCTGGTTTAAAAGCTGAATTGTTGCTTTATGCTGGACCGGTCTATGTTACAGCTGATTTTGGCAAATCCTGAACAATGTGAATTTGGGTTTTTAACTGTGTATTTCCACAATAAACACAAACCCACTTGTCTTCACATTTCAAATAAATAGGATGTAAAGAACCTATAAATAAAAGTAAATGCCTGAAAGTGGAAAACGTGTTGGAAACCCAGGGCTTTGGACAAAGAGTGGACTGTTTCATTTTAGGATGACATGTTTCCACTCTGTGAGACAAGCACTCCCTCTGTCCACAGCTTATGTCAAAACATTGGCAGCAGTCCCCCTACCCTCATGTGACAACAGCTCAGTATCACTCGCCACTGAGGTCGTGACCCCACCATAAGCAGGTTGCTGTGTGCCACCGTTCATGTTCGGCAGAACAAATCAAAAATACTCTTAGAAAGCTACATTCTTTCTGAGCTCTGACGCACACACACACACACACAAAAGGTTGTATTTCTACCCATTTTACAGATTTTCTCCATTAGCCTGAAAACATTAATAATCCACTATATGGTAACAATGTTTATCTCCATAATCTTGCTGCAACACACCCTCTGTATTAAATGTTGCATAAATAAGCTCTGTTAGTTCCCGTGTCTTACCGGCAAGCCTTAAAAAAAAAGATCGTTTATGCCTCCGGTCACCATGGCAATAAGCAAAAACATTTTTCTGAGGCTGCAGCCAGGGAAGCATGGTTCCGCGGATGAGGGACGACTTCGTCACACAGGATGGTGATCATTGTGGACAGGAGAAGTCAGAGTGGGTAAATATAGAAAATGACAGGAGTGCCATAGATGCTTGCTAGTGAGTGATTGTGGGGGTGGGAGGCAGCTGTGTAGGTGTGTGTGTGTGTGTATGTGTGTGTTTGATCATTCCCATTTTGGGATATTCATAAATAAAGAGGAACATTAGGTCAAGGGTGGAGACTGATGTCTCCTTCATGTCACGCCAAGTCCCTTTCTGTATATTTCATCTTCTTGTAACAATTTCAAAAGCCACATTTTCATCTTTCTGCTTTGTTTATTTATTGTTGTTGTTAAAACTAAAGTGTCAGAATTTTTTTTTGTATCAATCTGGTAGGATTTCAGAATTTCTCCTCTATTTATCTTTGCCATTCATCCAAATACCAGATTACTCACGCTCGTCCTTCTGTCACTTCAGCTTCTCTTTTGTCATTTCTACTACCAGACCCTAAGGCTGCTGGAGAGGTCAGCAGACATCATTGCGCCGTGCATGGCAGCTTGCTGTCTGCATGCAGAATACCGAAGTAGCCCTGAGTGCACGAGCAAGCAACAGCACTCGCCCCGCCGAGGCGCTCGGCTGTCTCTACGTGTATGTCACAGACGCAGTGAGAGGGTTTAATGCTACGCTGCGCGCTCTGCCTGCACACTCATAGTGTGTGTGTGTGTGTGTGCCTTATTACGAGGGTGGAAGATGAAGTGAGTTGGTGAGAGAGCGAGCAAAGCGTTTGTGTGCGCTAGAGGAGTGAGGCGGGCTGTGTGTCGACACAGTCCACACACAGGACCGCTCAGAGGCGGAGGGAAACGACCGACGCTCCTCTTGAAGAGGTAAAACACACTCTGTGTTGTATTTATTTGAGTTTAGCTTCCCATGATGGCCACAGTAGCTGAAACTTCTTTTAGCTATCCTTTTTTAATTTTTATTTTCTCTGCAGACTTTTCTCCGTTGTATGCATTTTTTTCTTATAAATATGTAGCCAGAGATCTCATAGTTTGATAAATATCTATATAAAAAAGTGGATTTTGTTTGCTCCAATGAATTAAAAGCACTCCTTCGCTGACCTGTAAAACATACACAGATTTGAATGATTTATTCTCCCGAGTGAATTCATGACAGTTACGTTTTAATAAGACATTTATGAGGAAAATGGTACAGGACTGGAGTGGACCTCAAATTATAGAAGCTGGTTTGGATGCTGCGATCCTGAATGAACATCTTTGATACCTTTCACATTAAAGGTGCACAGAACAGTTTCTGTTGATGTTCGTCTGCGAATAAACTTTCAGACGTCCTGGCTTACGCTGATTAATTTTGATATTAATGTGCATGTTTAGTAGCTGCTATTTTAGTGATACATACCTATTTGTTAGTTGACATTGTAATTAGGCAGTGTGTGTGCTTTTTTGTTGTTGTTGGGAGTGGATATATATATTTTTTAAAAATCCTGCAAAGCTGTATTTTATATAGCTTTTTCTGCTGGCGGGTGAGGCCAAAGACATTTTCTTGAAAAACTATTCAAAGGCCATAAGCTTTTTTTTTTTTTTTAAATTGTATTCTCAGCTCCCAGTATGATATTGCCATCACCGTGTTTCATCATAGGGATGCTTTTCAGAGTGATCTGCACACAGGTCAAAAGGTAAAGAGTTTTCATCTTACAAGAGTAACTCCACGCGTTTGCAACAGCCCCTATATGTGCTGCACTGAAACAAACCTCTAACAGCTGTCATTATACTGAGATTAAATTAGACAGGCAGAATCCGTTAACTGCCTTCTCAAGTGGATTTTATTTAGGGGTATCAAACTATGTAAGCTTGAATCATTTGCCTTCCACCTTGTGTCCCTCTATTGCGTAAAATTCAAATAGAATACGCTGCAATTTCTAGGTGTAATGGTGTAAATTTGTGAAACAGGTCAAGAGGTGTAAATCCTGCATTAAGGCCAGCTCTCATCCAAACGTTGTGTGTTTTACTCCCGTCTTCCGGGAGCCTCATTTTCCAACCTTTGCAGCCTTTCATGTGTCACCGCAGGGAGCCAGGTGAACACGCAGTCCTGTGCCAGCGCAAAGTGTCACTGCACATTAGTGGAAAGCCAAAAACACAGTCGGTAAAGACAGGCCGAAGCGGATGTCGGAACGAAACAAAAATATCCGTCGCGATGAATATCTCTGTGAAATAACGACAGCGGCGGCTTATCGCTTTATTATTGCTTTTAGTAATAATCACTGACATCACAAGCCGCATGCAGATAATTATCACGCTTAATTTAACTTTACTGCTCTCCCTCACCCTGGCAACGGCTGAGAATCACAGGCCACAAGTGTGGATGCATCCCTCAAATGTTTACACTGACCCTCTGCTTTTCATTTCCTGAGATAAGCCGATTAATATTCCGGGAATTAGGCTGCTCCCCATTGATGTAGAACATTCAAAACAAGCTAAGTCTTTAAGAATGTCATCTAAAACGCATCGTGTGTGCTTTGTATGAATGTGAGAGTTGTTTCATTTTAACTGTCCAGGTGCTAAACGTTCTTGACCAAAAAGGGCAGCTAGGCCAACTAAAGACAGTGATTTACCACAGCCATAAACTGGTTACATGGCACATGGTACAAATCCACTTAGAAGTGTTGCCATAATTACAACAAAGAAGGTGAGTGGATTTGTGAGATGACTGACATCCAAATAGTCAAACTAAGCTTTCAAGTCTTTTGAGATGGATTCTATTTGGTCTAAAATAAGAAGCCTTATTAAAATAGCGCTGTTAAATCTGTGTGAGACTCATGAGGCATGTTCAGCTGTTGACATCTTTCTCCCACTCAGAACTCTCCCTTGTTTTCTCTCTCTCTGTTTCCCCTCCTCCCCCCATTTCCTCTCCCATCTTTTTTCCAGATAAGTTCCCCCTATCTTTCTATCCCCTTTATGGTTTGGGTTTTGCTTTGAGCTCCCGCTCCCTCCCTCTACTTGCTTTCGACCCGTTTGTTTGTGACGAGCGCTGGCTCCGTGTGGCGATATTTATCAGGCCGGCGTTTGTCATCTAGCATTGCCTGAATGGGTGACAGGGGGGGTAAGAGGACCTGCTTGAAGCACTGTAAGCAGCGGCTTAGATGAATGAAAGAAGAAGAGGGGCTTAAAGGGGGCGGAGGAGTGATATCTTGGGAATAAATGATGAAAGCAGAAAGATAAAATGCAGAGATGAATGACACGTGCCTTCTAGAAATTATTCCAGCCACTCCTAAAATTTCCCTGAGCTAAACTTGAACTTTCTGTGTTGGTTTTTTAAAAAATTATTTTTAAGGGATTTTGTTTTAGCTTTTCATGAGTCTATGGAATTTGGAAGGAGCTGTGGTCATTTTCCCTCATACAGACAGGGTGGCTTACTCACTTCTCCCTCTTTCCAGTGAGAGATGTCAGCTCAGAGAGAAACGCCTGATGCCTAACTCTGCAACATTCACGTGTAGAAACCACCTCCACTGGTCTGACAGAGCTAAGTGTTGGATTTGCTTTCTCTGAAAACACAAAGCAAGACATGGCAGTCATCAGGCGGACGAATATTATGTCGTTAAGGTCTTGATACTGCAAATGCTTAACAACCGACTGTAGTCAAGTAGACCATGACAAAATGTTGGGTTGTTTTGATCCACCAATCCTGTGAGGAAAATGGACCAATCCATACCTGAGAAAATTGATGCATCATGGGTTTGATGCAACATTGTGGGTTTGGTTTGAAACCTCAATAAATAGGTTTGTTTATTGACATTAGGCTGACAAAATAGATCTGAAAGGAAAAGGACACAGCCTACATTACAAAATGAATGGTTGTTTCCTTCCAACCATTCATTCTGTAATTAATTCTTGCAAGGTTGCTTTGTGTCCATTGTCATCAGTCAACAGATAAGAGGCAGAAAACAACCTGGACAATTCAACAATCTACAAGATAAATAATATTCACGCACACCTTATAACATTTTGCCTGTTTTTGGAAAGTGGAAAACTGAAAGAGTACCTGGAATCCACAGAACCTCCTCACTGTGAGGCAAAGGGGCTAAAATGATCACAAGAGGAGTATGTTGTTGTTTTTTATATTCTTATTCTAACTGCAGTTAAAATTATAAAATTTAAAGGAAAAACAACCTCCCGATGTTTAAGAAGATTTGCATTTAGATAAAAGAATGAATACTTTTACTTGTGTTGCATTGCTACTCAAAAGTCAGAATTTTAGAAATTCCCAAATTTGAAAGAAATTAGGTCAAGGTTGTAAAACTCAAGAGATTACTGAATGTCAGTAGTTTGCCTCACATTTAATTATTAGACTCATTCAGACTCGCATCAGTCCAGATCCGACTTCTGATAGATCTGAAATTAATCACTTGGTAGATTTATTATGCAGAGATGAGAACATTTCTTAAAATAAATGATATGTTTTCTTTTAAGTACTTGTCTAGTAGACTAAACTTTTGGAGAGAAAAAAAAATATCTCAGTTCAGAATAACTCAGAAAATCTGCATGGTTACAGTTTCTACTGAATGAATGAAAAGTTTCTTTCTGGAAGAATAAGTAAACAGGACCCACCAGCCAGTCCACCAACATTTATTCTGCTCCTGGCGGAGGGAGGGATGAAGTGCTGTCACTGGCACCTTAGTAAATACTAACTTATGAACAAGACAAACTGAACCAGATGGCCCCACTCCCGTTGGCTCCAGCATGCATTAATGAAGACCCTGCGGCTGACAGAGCTACCAAGCACATACGCATTGCCCTGCATGTTTCTGCGTGTTTGTGGACCTCTGCCGACTAACTCTGACATCCTGTTGCAAATTGCTTCCTGTTGACGTTGGTGTCCTGCTCTTCTGCCTGAAGTCTGCTTCTCCGTGGTCTCTGCCTCTAAGGTTCACCTTTTTTGTTTTTACTACATGTGTATCTATGTGTTTATGTTTGGATTTTTACATGGGTACATTTGTTTGTTTCCTTGCTGTTCCTTCCTGGACTCAATTTATTCTGTTAATTACCATTATTAAACCTGTTAAATTATCCCCCATGGCTTGATCACAGTGTTTATTCATTTGGGTTCATGTGGATGATCTGACCATCTGTGCCTAGAGACATGAAGGTATTAAAGTTGAAGTTTCTGGTTTATGTTGTACAACCATCAGTAAATTAGAAACAAACAACGAAGTATCACAACTGTTAAAAAATATTTCTTAAATTTATTGGACGAAATACCACAGATTCCTCCTTTATCCTCACACCACCTCTCATTGCCGTGTACAGTTCTAGTGGCAGTGTGAAGAAATTCCTGCCTTGTTTTCAATATTTATGCTACTTGTTCAAATTTTATCAGATGCATGATGGCAGTTTCTTTGCCTTCATGCATTTGGTTTTGCTATAATTTTAACTTTAAGGGGTGCTGCAAAACAATATCTCCTACACAGCTCACACAAGTAGCCTGAACCATTGACACAAGACAGGATGGATCCACGTGCTCACATTGTTGCTTACACCAAATTCTGACGTACCATCTGAATATTGCAGCTAAAATTGAGACTCATGAATCCAGTCCACTAATTTTGTTCAGCCTGTGTGAACTCGGATCTCATTCTTAATGTTTTTTTTATTGTAGCCTCATTCTGCATTCAACACACCTTGGTTGTATTTTGCCCTACTTTTCTGCCCAGACTTCTCTGACTTCTGACATCAGCAAGGCATTTTTACCCACAAAACTGCAGCTCATTTTCTGTTTTTTGGTTTTCTGTAAACCGAATGTACTGAACCTGTTGTAATCCCAGTAGGTCAGTAGCTTCTGAAATACTCAAGCTGGCTGTGAAACCATGCCACTTTCAAGGTCACTTGAATCCCCTTTTCTTCCATTCTAATGCTTGGGCATCTGTACCTTGTCTAGATTTACTAAATTTATTCAGTTGATGCCACGTGATTAGCACTTTTACTGTTTCTTCTATCAATCAATTGAACAAGTGTACCTCATAAAATGCTAAGTATTTTATCCCCATCCCCCTTAAAAAGTGGGGTTGGAAGCCTAATTTATTACAACCAATCAGGTTACTTAGTAAGATCTTGCAGTGACCAATGGGAATTCTCCTTTTTATCAACATTTTCTCCTGTTGCTTTAGTTGTAAATCTCTGCTGTTGTCAAGAACTTGACTTGTCCCTCTTTTAGTTGACGCCTGTCAGTGTTTGCCACCATTTAACCTTCACTGTTTGGCTTCCCTGAGATACCACTGAGTGCGGCTCAGCTGTTCGTCTAATTGTTCAAGAGGTCAAAAGTTTATAAGCTGATCTGTCGTCACATTTTCTGACTCAAAGTGTAGGGCTGAGTAGAAATAGCAAACCTTATATTTTAAATACTTTCGCAGTGGCGTATGAGTTTAAACCAGTTAGCTGAGATTTCAGTATGTTTTTTTGGTGTTGTTTCAAAGGGCCTCAGCTTCCCTGTGTGTGATTTTGATTCTGTGTTTGCCTTATGTTCTGGTTATTGTTGAGTCATCAGAAGCGTGGAAGGACTGCACAACACATGTACAGACTTTCCACAGCAGTAAATCCCTATACCATCTTTTTATAGGATAAATAAGAAAGATATAAGCATTTATATTAAACTTTTGATATATTTTCCATTCTCTATCCATTCGTTCTCTATGACAAACTGTACAAAGTTAAGAGAAAAGGGTAATTGAAGTCTCTGAGAGTGTTTTCAGCTGCTTCTCAGAGAGTATCAACATCTTTATGTATTAATAAGTTTATTTCTTAATTGATGGTTTCTCACAATTATTTTTATTTTTTGTCATGAGAGATTTCAATATTTATGCCAAAACTTCTTCCAGCCATCTGCTGGAGATGACAGCGGAGGAATGAATTTTACTACCCTGCTCATCAGCTTATGTCCTTCCGTCTCGTTCCACAGTTGTTCTCCATTCCTTCTCGCTGCTGTAAGTGGAGCCAGGCGCGTTAAATCAAACAAATGACGAGATAATGAGCTAATTTATTCCCAGTCTGCTGGAATGGGTGCATTTGTTTACTCCTGCAGAATCTAACCATATGCTTCCTTTCCTCTCAGGTGCCCACCGCCTGCATCCCCGTGCCAGATCTGGTATGTTCGTGCAAATTTTAATATTTAATTGTGCTCCACTGTGTTTCATTGCAGCAGTGTACTGCTCTATTCTGTCTTCTTTCTCAGCACAGCTCTACAAAGTCAGTATCACAGAAGAAGAGAGGCTCTTTACCAAGGTAGCAAAAAACTTAAAAACCCCTCGACATGCAGAGGGACCAGTGTGGGTATTTTTGT
This sequence comes from Alfaro cultratus, assembly GCA_903066825.1. Lineage (NCBI taxonomy): Eukaryota > Metazoa > Chordata > Actinopteri > Cyprinodontiformes > Poeciliidae > Alfaro > Alfaro cultratus. The sequence continues at coordinate 9,123 of CAEFZX010025261.1, forward strand.
ATTTATGAAAGCAGAGAATAAGCACAGCTTTGATAAGGCATGTTCATACTTTTTCTACTTATCCAGTGCAATTCCACTTATTTGGATTTGTGGACTCTTTAGCCCAGACACGTAGAGAATACAGGAGATTTTTGTCGCTTGAGGAACACAAGCTGTACTTGTTGGAAGTTCTTGCTGCTCTCTCAGCGTTGCTCCAGGCCTTTTAGTATCTTCCCTTTCCAGTTTCAGCCTTGTCTTTTCCTCAAGTTTAGAAAAATGTTTATTTTTAACAATGTTAAAACTTAAATGTCATTGATTTGGCGCCGTTGTCTGCTTCTGATGCCCTCAATGAGTGGATTTTCTATCTTTCCAGGAGGAAAAGCGTTGAACAGGTGATGGAACATGTGATGGAGGGGCACTACGACTTCGATCTCACTTACATCACAGAGAGAATCATCTCTGTTTTCTTCGTGCCGGACCTGGAGGAGCAGAGGTACCGGCAAAACCTGCAGGAGGTGGCATCCATGCTCAAATCTAAGCACCAGGACAAGTTTCTGGTTAGTTTATTCTACTGATATAAATAAAGAAAGAGCTAAACCCTGACCGGTTACTAATATTTGCATATGCTTCTGGGTTTATCTAGCTTCTGAATTTATCAGAAAAGAGACATGACATCACCAGACTTAACCCCAAGGTAAGAGTATTTCTTCCTGAATTTGGTGGTAGGTGCTATTTAAGCAATAAAGGTTCTCACAGAAGTTTACATACCCTCTGAACTTGATCGCATTCTTTTTTGCGAAGACACAAGACATGGGATCTGGTGTGAAAACAGACTAGTGGATATTTGTGCAGTGGAAGGAAAATGAATGAATTGTTTCAAGGCAGAGGACACTAATCAGAAAAGTAGAAAAGAGGCCGATGGCGAATGTACGGGACACTAACAGTGCACATCACCCTGAACACACCATTCTCAAGATGAAGCATCAAACTGTGGGATGCTTCTGCTGAGACAGAGCTGATGAGAAGATTGAGGGAAAATCCTTTAGAGACAACAAAAGACTTGAGACGGGGTTGGAGATGTTCTTTCTAGTAGGAGAACTGCCCTTAAACAAACATCCAGCGCTTTAACAGAATGATCGCAAGACTCAGCAAAAATTTGTCTCGAGACAACATGTGCACTAACCTTTTCATAATTTATTCTGTAGAAACTGCGAAACCATGAAAAATATTATTTCCCATTTAAAATCACGCAAAACTGAAATCTAACTAGAGAATTTTGAAGCTTTTAGCTGCAACCAGGCAAACTGTTAAAAAGTTTGAGGGATAACAACATTTGTGACATACTTTTCATTTGATTTGTTACTCTATGAGCTGGTAATACTTGGTTTTGCATCAGTAAAAAGATATATAATAATTCTAAACATCAATCCTCCTCTGACGCCCAGGTGCAGGATTATGCTTGGCCTGATCTGCACGCCCCTCCGCTGGACAGGATTTGTGCCATTTGTAAGGCCATGGAGATGTGGCTGACCTCTGACCCTCACAATGTAGTGGTTCTCCACTGCAAAGTTGGTGCAGCACAAAGACACTTTGCCTAATATGTTGTGAAAGATGCAAGAGAGTGAATAATCTGATTTGCTGCTCTTTTTGTCTTTGCTCTCACAGGGAAACAAAGGAAAGACAGGGGTGATAGTGGCAGCTTACATGCACTACAGCAAGATATCAGCTGGGTAATGTGCAATATTATAAGCTACTGAGACACATAATTAAAGCACTCTTCAGTTTTTGTAAAGCTTTGACCTGCTAGCACTGATTTTACCCTGTTCAGATTTCCCAAAAACGTAAGAAGATATAAGAGCAGCATTTAAAATATTTCTCTAGATTTCTTTCATGAGTGGTCATAAATATTAATATTAGGACCAGAGGTGATATAACACTGTGTATGTAAGATGTAGTTTACTCTGAAACTGGATTTTAAAAGAAAAAGCTAAATTAACTAAAGAGTTTTACTTTTTAAACTGTCTTTATCATCTTGAGATCTGGACAGTTTGCATGGTGAGCAGAATGTAGATGCTCACCTTCAATCTCCAATCTCTTTTGATGTTCTCTTTGTACAAACCTCAATAACTTTCATCGGCACACCTTACTGACACTGTTTTTTTGCATGTTTGCCTCTATTTAAACCAGCTGTTTTTCTTGTGCCCTCAGAGCAGACCAGGCTCTCACTACGTTGGCCATGAGGAAGTTCTGTGAAGACAAAGTCTCTTCCTCCTTGCAGCCCTCTCAGAGCAGGTCTGACATTCATGATTCGCCGCAGATTACATCGCCTTCCTAATCACATTTTCGCTCTCGTCTCACATCATCATCTCTCTTTAACAGGTACATCTACTATTTCAGCAGCTTGCTGTCGGGTTCCATCAAAATGAACAGCAGTCCTCTGTTCCTTCATCAGATCCTTGTTCCCTCATTACCAAACTTCCAGTCAGGAGGAGGTCAGGTTCTGCTCTGCCGCAGTTTTGTAGTGATTATAAGGGTGGAACAATAAATAAATGGTGTTTTAAGTTTTAAATGTAAAACAAAGTGAAGCCTTCCCCAACAATTTTTTCCTCCACAACTTTTCTTGCAGGTTTTTATCCTTTTCTGAAAATTTACCAGTCCTTACAACTGACTTACACCTCCGGTGTCTAGTAAGTATTTTGCAATATCTCAGTGACCTCTCACCTTATGGGTGAATATGTTTTCCTTCCCTGAGGCCCCTCAACAGGGGCTCACTCTGCATGTTACTGTCTGTGTTTAAGTGAAGCCTGGTCTGTGCTTACATTAAAGAAAGTAGTGGTTACCTGTGTTTTATGCCTCTGAAACATGTTGTTTTATGTATGTTTTAACCAAATCTACCTTTTTTGTTCTTTTCACGTGCTCACAGTGATCCTCAGAGCTCTAGAGCAAGGAAACTGTGTGTGACTATGGAGCCAGCTCTACTATTAAAGGGTGACATTATGGTAAGTTTTGTCTGATTAAGAACATTTTTTTACTGATCCCAAAAATTTTGTTTGATGTAAATCCCATTTGTAATCACATTTAGATATGATGCGTTACAAAAAGTATGAGTACCTCGTGAGCTTTTCCATATTTTGTAATGTTACAAATATCCCATTGGGATTTTATGAGACAGAACAACACAAATTAGTGCATGTTTCTGCTCTCCTGCCTCTTTAGGTGAAGTGCTACCACCGACGGAGCCGAGTAGCTGAGAGGGAGGTTGTGTTCAGAGTCCAGTTCCACACCTGCACAGTTCACGGAGCACAGCTGTGGTTTGGAAAGACGGAACTAGACCTGGCCTGCACAGGTATAAGGCGTGCATCCCTAGAGCATGCTAAGAATATTCAGCATCTCTGCAACACTAAAATGTTTTGATACATATTACAAGTGAGCAAATAGCAGTCCTGTTGAGAAATTGTGTTGCTAACTTGACAACATGAATCAAGAGCCACTTTCTCCTCTGACCATTGTAGTGTTAGAGTGTACCCTAAAGCAAATAGCAAATAATGACGTCAGCTTAGATGACAGAAATGCTTACACATGGAACCTCTTAGTTGCAGTGTCATAGAAGTCCCTCAGTGTTATATGCAGACACATGTATATAGTATGATTTATAAAATAATGTTGCCCACAGTGAGACTTCAATTTAAAAAACAAAGCTTGTTTCAGATGATAGGTGTCTCTGATGTGTTCTGCTCTATTTATTAAAACCATTCTCATTCTTTCTGCTCTTTCTGTTTCTATTCTAAAAAGAGTAAAAGCAGCATTTATTTATTTATTAAGTTTGTTTTTTCTGCTTCATAGATCTCACCCTCTGGTTGACATTTTTCTCACTCTCTGCGGTTATGCTCTGGATATTTCAGTCTCCGTCTTTGTTCTCATCTTTCTGCAGATGACAGATTCCCTCCAGACGCTACAGTAGAGTTCATCTTTGCAAACAGTCCAGAAAAACTCAAAGGTATTTTCATCTTTCTGTCTGTTGCTACACATATTTGTATATTAAATTGTGGTTTGTGTTTCACTTTGTTTCAATAAATATGCTTTAAAAGGTCGAGAATACCGCAAAAATGACTCTTATGTTAAAGTAGACTACAAAACCTCAGACCCAGTGGTCAAATGGGATTCCTATGAAAACTTAAATCTTCACCATGAAGACAGCATGGAAAGTAAGAAACATTCAAACTGTAACCGACTCAAAACTTGATATTAAAAACAAAGGTAACATTAGTCATGTTTGTCTTTACCATTCCATCAGATATCGCTCACACAAGAGGCCCTTTAGATGGCAGCTTGTATGCACAAGTGAGGAAGCGACGTGGACCAGGTGCAACTTCCTCAGCTGCTTCGCCAAATGGATGCCTTACTAGCAGCCCAACTGTGAAACCCCAGACCCAGTCTGCCTCCAGACCACAACCATTCACATTCAATTGTAGTCCAAGAGGCTCTGCAGTCTCTTCAGATCAACTGAGTGAAACATCTCTGTCGATTAACTGTTCTGAGAGAGAAGACCTTGACTGCCCACTGAGGAAAGAAGATGTGGAAGATAAGGCAAAGGAGAAGAGGAGACAGAGAGAGAGGGACAGAGAAACAGCAATTTTGGATGATGGAGACCTTTCAAGCACAGGGGTTATGAGACAAGAGCACTCCTGCTATGGTCAAGCAGCCACAAGATGTAGTGATGCAGGATGGGAGAGGGACAGAGATCTCTGTCTTCCTAGTGGTCGATTTGTTGGACATTGTAACAGCATTAAAAAGCATCCAAAAAGCCAAACACTGCCAGCCCTACCCTCCAAATCTATGTCTCCTCCTCCCCATTCAGCCATTATGGAGCTCTGCCATCGCCATAGCGCTCATCCTGTAGCTGAGTTAACATGGGACCGTCCAATCCATCCTCCATCCCTGCCCTGCCTCAACAGGTCATGCTACCCTTACCCAACCCCAGAACATGCCCTCGCTCACAGTCACACTTTGCCTGTTTCAAACAGATGCTATCCAGGAGAGGAATGTCACCTCTTACACTATCCTGACCAAGGATCAGGCTCTCACCCCTCCCTCCAACCACAGCCTGGAAGTCCTTACAGAGAGGTTTTTGTCAGTTCGCCCAAATCTTCATCCTATTGCCACTGTCAGGACTGCTCCAGCAGGCGAGAACATCCATCAACCTCAGTTAAAGTGTTTCAACAACTGCACTCAGACCAAGCTGAAAACGCACACTGGCCAAAAGGAGCTGGGGTACAACGACCGAGAGAGGCACCTCTACTTTGGGAAACAGAAAAATCATGGGAGCTGACAAGAGAAACAGAACTCTGGCAATGCAAGTCACCGCTGCCGGCATTTCATCTCTACCACCCTACTTTGGACCAGGTCTCAAACCTAGAGCAGCCTAGATTTGCTATTGCACAGGATCAAAACTACCCCATTCCTCAGTCTTTGATGGATGTAAGGGATGGAGCCAGCAGTGGGTACCACACCCCTCTACAGCCCCGACACTCATGCCCCTGTGCTCCCTATCAGTCTTCTCCATCTGAAAGCCGTGAAAGCCGGGGTTATGCCTCAGGATATCACTCTGGATCAGCATCACCTATGCCAGCAAGTAGCCCATCTCCAGGAAGGGGAAGGCTGCCTGATATCCCTCTGGGATCCAGAGAGCAGTCACACACTGAGCAGCACAAAGGTGAATATTTAATTGTTAGGAGTTTGATATCTTCCTATTGAATTTAGCCTGCATTGTTGGTTCTAGTAGTGTTTTCTATGTTTCCTTTTTTTCACAATTTAAAATCTCTCCTGTCAAAGTGGAAAAAGCAAAGACTGTTGCAGAAGATGACATATCTCAAGACTCAGAGAGTAAATCTGATGTTCGCTGTCAGTCAAGCACCCCTGGAGGGGACTCTGATCATGACTACACAGTTATTGGCAGCAGCAGCCCAACTCACACAGAAGACAGGTTGGTAAACCTTTTCGTTTAGATATTTTCTGACACTGGTAATGAAGTTCCATGTCTTAAGATATGTATAAATGCTCAATTTGTCCCATATTTTGTTTTTTTATTAGTGCAAATGCTGATAGCTCCATTCAAAACCAAGAGGCTGGGACCCATTTGGAGTCTGACACAAATACAAGCAAACCTGTCACACCACTATCAAACGAACAAACCCAGAATTCAACAATATCTGCAAATCCTACAAAAACATCAACAGAGCCTTTTCTGAAAGGTGATAGTGAGCTTGCAGTTGCTGAGGTCAAAGGAAGTTTGGATGAAAAGAGCAAATCAAACATTTCAAACTATGCCACTGTCATCATCCCTCCAGTTCAAGTTCAACTCAATGGGACTGCCCTTCCAGTAAATCTTTCATCTGACTGCAATAAAAGCTTGAACATGAATCCCTCTAACAATCTAAGTTCTAGTCTTTCTTCTCCTACCTCTTATGCTCCCATCAGCTCTCCAGATAAACAGTCTTCTCCTCAACACTTCAGCTCTGCTAATGACAAACCAGGACGAAGACTAATCCCAGACCAAGACATCTCAGCAGATACTAAACCCCCTTCACCTGTGCCAGATGGATACCATACACCCACCTTTCCCCTAGCCTCGTACTATTACTCACTGCTAAATGTTCCTCATGTGCCATACACTGGGTACACTGCCGTAACAATCCCTGCCATCCAACCACCACTTCCTGAGAAAAAACGATTTTCCTCCACAGCAGTATCCCCGAATGGACATATTGCTTTACTCCACACTTCCTCGTGTCCTTCACCAGTGCACCATGTTACTTTTTCTCCCGCTGTGGGAGAGCAAAGAAGGGAATCTGTACAACACAGCTATGTAGAAGAGGCAGAGACAAGGGTCAATTCTAAGTTTGTTCAGGACAGCTCCAAATATTGGTACAAACCAGGCATCTCCAGAGACCAAGGTAAGGGTCACAAAGATCAGAGAAAGTACCATCCATGTTTTGATTTATTATTTTCAAAGAACCTGTAAATAGCGTGGTAAGGAAAAAGTTTACCAGGTCACTGATTTGTCTTTTCTACGACAGCCATAGCTGTGTTGAAGGACAAGGAGCCAGGGGCTTTCCTCATTAGAGACAGTAACTCATTCCAGGGGGCTTATGGCCTCGCTCTTAAGGTGGCCACTCCTCCTCCCAATGCCAACATCACTGGAAACAAAGGTACTCTTTCCACACTTTCTTTGCACATTGAGTATTTATGTATTTCTTTACTTAATATAGTTACACATAAAGCCTATTGGTCTGTCTATGCTGAAAATGTCATCTATCCAAAGGACAACATCCTGATTATAAGCAGCTGGTTTGAGTCTTTGTAGGGTGGCTGGACTCAGATAGGCAGAAGACAAGGAATGGATGACTAGACTAAAACTAACAAGAGACTGACAGAGAGGGTTGCACATCCTTTTTGACATCTTATTTATTTATGATTACATCATGCTGCATGACCTGTTTTTGTCAGTCCATTTCTTCTTGTCCCTTACAATAGTGCATATCAGACAGGTCTGAAGTTGATCTAGCTGGTGAATACCACACACACTCCAGACAGCATGACAGTCTGTCTTATTTTTTTCTCTTTTTCTCCTGTTTCACAGGGGATCCTGTGGAACAGCTGGTAAGACACTTCCTCATCGAGACAGGGCCACGGGGAGTGAAGATCAAGGGCTGTCAGAATGAGTCCTACTTTGGTCAGTTATTTTGTAGATCTAACTGTATTATGCTTCACATGTTCTGTTTTTGTATTAGACATCAAGCGGATTAGTTAAATCTATAAGCCTTTAGGTGTTGTTATTTAATTGGTGTCCCATCGAGTTGACTGTATTTATTGTTTTAATCTCTTCAAATCTTTCACTGATGTGAAAGCTGTTTGTTTCTTTTGTTCTTCTCCCTTTGTCTCAGGAAGCCTATCTGCTCTAGTGTACCAACATTCAATAACTCCCATCTCTCTGCCATGTGCCCTCCACATCCCAGACAAAGGTAGTATTTTCAAGCTCAAATCTAGGTATATTTTATAAATCTGCTCTGAATGATGCCACAATTTGTTTTTGGTAAAGTAGCTAAAGTCTACCATATTTCAGATTTGGTTGGGGAGCTTCAGGAGATGCAAAGTGCAACAAATACTAGTACTGCTGCCGACCTCCTTAAACAAGGAGCAGGTACAATGTAGACTTATTCATTGCATGTAGCAGTTTGAGTTTTTTGTCTTTGAACATCCAAAACTGCTCAACATGTTTGTTTGACCTCACATATATCATTTGCATTTTTACACTGATTTAGCATGCAACGTGCTCTACCTGAATTCGGTGGAAACAGAGTCTTTAACGGGGCCAGAGGCTGTTTCCAAGGCGATCAAGTGTACAAAGGCTCTAAATCCACGCCCCGTTCCAACAGTGGTCCACTTCAAAGTGTCTTCACAAGGGATCACCCTGACTGACAGTAAAAGAAGGTACTTTTTACATAGTGAACATTTTTCGCATGGTTACACACATATAGATCAGTTTGATTTAAAAACAGCAAACAAATGTAAGACGTGTCATGACAAGCTGTCCTGATAAAACATTTTTGCCTCCGAGATTGATACTACAGTCTAATTCTTTGAATTCCAATGAAGACATCCCTAGCAAACATACATAATCCTCATGCAAATGTCAAAAAGAAACTTGTCATGTTTTCTTTGTTGTCTGTGCAGAGTGTTCTTTAGGAGGCATTACCCAATCAGCAGTGTCACTTTCAGCAGTCTGGACCCACAAAATCAGAGGTTTGAAAAAGCAAACACACACTGCATTTTGTGAAAACAAAAAAGGTATCAGACCGCATCTCTATATGCAGTTGTTTATGTCTGCTGTCTTTAATGAATGTCATAACAAAAGTGCCCTTGCTGTGGATGTAAAAGATGCTTTCTGTATACTTTAAATTTTACTAAAAAAATGTTTAGCATAAGTTCTACTTTCGAGCGGCTTTTCTGTGGTTTCACTATGACATATACGTACATAAACTCTAATTTCTAACAAGTGTTTTAGAAACTGCCTCCTTTTTTTGTGTGTTTTTCATGTACCTGGATGTTTTGTCTGTGTCCCTGTGTGTCCTTGCTTCAGGTGGACTAATTCTGATAGCACATCAAGCAAGTAAGTGCTTGTGTTATGTTGTGTGGGTTTTTTGTGTAGTTTTGTTTTTTGCTGTCGCAGTGTGTGTTTGTACGTTTTGCATGTCTTTTTGCCTCAATCAATTCTGAAAATAAATTTTGTTTTCTATCAGTTAGACAGGCAAGGGAAACAAAATCTGTGTGTGACAGCATGTATTTGCATTTATAACAGCAAAACTTACTCACAATAATATGTATTTGTTATTTTACTTTGAAGTCATTTGAAATGCCTCATCAAAGGGGATACAGTATACAGAATATTCAGATAATTAATGGCTCACCCCTCCAAAAATCATTAAATTCAACTGATCTAATTTCCTCGAATGTCATAAGTACTAAAGTCAAAAAACATGCAAGCTGCTTCTAAGAAAATAGTGAAAGAATTGGTCGCTCTCAGGAGCTAAGTGAATAACAACATGGTACCATAGGATTTCACCTGTGCAACAAATCCAGTCATTTAAATTCCTTACTACTCAGTATTCTGCACTCGTCTCCACAAGGATGTGAAAAAATGGATGTGAATCAGAATGACAAGTAAAATCACAGAGTTGGGCCAGCAGATGCTGAGGCACGTAGTGCACAGAAGTCATCAGCTTTTTGCAGACTCAATAGCTGTAGACCTCCAGACTTCATATGGTTGTCAGGTTAGCTCATGAACAGTGTGTGCAGAGCTTTATAAAACCACCACATATTATGTCAAAGGCACTGAGGGTCATTTAAGTGTGTGGGACCTTAGAAGACATACATTTCTCTTGATATTCTAAGTAAGAGAGTCAAATGTATATAAGCACTCTTTAAAATTAAGCCACTAAAGTGTGAAAACAGAGAGCTGAAAAATACGTATGTTTAACAATTTCCCTTTTTGTCAGGACAATATTTATAGGTCTATAAATATTATTCTAAATAAAACACACTTTTTAATGTTCTGTTTTTTACCAATAGATAAACTAAATCAAGTAAAGTCTCTGTAACAAAATAGAGACAGGAATAGTCAAAACAAAATAACATTAAAAGAAAGTAAAACCGATGATAAATCAATGGTTTAAGACCATATACAGCTCTAGAAAAAATTAAGAGACCACTTAAAATTATCGGTTTCTCTGATTTTACTTTTTATAGGTATATATTTGAGTAAAATGAACATTGCTTTTTTTATTCTATGAATTACTGAAAAAATGTCTCTGAAATTCCAAGCAACAGTTTAGCATTTATTTGTAGAAGATGAGAAATGGTCAAAATAACAAAGACGATGCAGTGCTTTCAGACTTCACATAATGCAAAATAAACAAGTTCATATTTATTTAGAAACAACAATACTAATGTTTGAACCCAGGAAGAGTTCAGAAATAAATTTTTGGTGGAATAACCATGAGGTTTTCAATGGGGTTCAGTGCAGTGGGCTCCCCATTTTTCCCAGAGCTGTAGAAAAAAAAATGGGGCCACATGTGTAGAAAACACTTACAGATAACATTATGCGGATTGCAAAACATAAAGCATGGGTTTCCAAAGTAGCCTGTACCTATATTTTCCAACTTTGGTGGTCTCATGTTGGAGGTAAAACTGCCCATACAGATGCACAGCAGAGTGGTTTGTTGACCCCTCTCTTTTGCAGGATGTTCGGCTTTGTGGCGAGACGAACTGGGACAACAACAGAGAATGTGTGTCACCTGTTTGCAGAGATGGATCCTGAGCAGCCAGCTGTGGCAATCGTCAACTTCATCAACAAAGTCATGCTAGGACCACAGCTACGAAGATGAGGAGCAGAGTTATTGGAAAATATGCACTATTTAAGCATCACAAGGTGCTTTTGACACATTTTTAAATAAGTGTTTTTTTCAGAAGATATATTTTTTCTTTGCCTTTATGCAGTTAGCACTTTTGTGCAATGTCGTGTGACTGTTTTTGTATCACAATCCAATTTTATAGAATGGGTTTTTTGCAGGATGTCTTGTTTTGAAGTTAATTTGCAGAGCAGGAAGTCATACAGGAGTTGTTGAAAAAGCCAAAGATTGGCCTAGCATTGCCAAATGAGATTGAAACATGAGTTGTTTTTCTTTTTCGTTTTTTTTAGTGTTTGTGTGATTTTTTTCTTTTCTTTTATATCTTCACTGTGTTTCAGGCACTGCATATGGTGTAGAACTAAATACAAAAATCACGTCAAAGACAACCCATTTACCACATATATTTACCTAAACATAGAATTTTAAAACTATACAGAAAGAGCTTCATGAATGTGAACAATGTGGTAGAAAAGTAAGTTTCACTTTCAAAAGGCAAAGCGGTACAAATGCAGATGTTTTCTGAATGTAATGCAAGACAGAGAAGCGTAAGTGATTTAAAGTGAATATTCTGGTTATTTTTAAAGAAAGGACTTTGTAGAAGCATAAGTCTCAAAAAATTATAGAAAAATAAAATCCTTCACACATATTTTTGACTACATGCAAATAATTTATCTTTAAACTTAGTTATCACACAGAAAAAAGCATGTAATTGAATATAATATTGCAATTGCATTGAAACCTTTTTAACCCTGATCAGATCTAAGATGCATTTTATTTCTAACCTAAACACAATCTGATATAACTTATCTGATATTGATTTATAAATGTATTTAATAAAAGGGTTGCTTCTGTAATACATGCTATTAGTTTTAGGAAATAGATATAAGACATTTAGATCTGAATTAGCTAACTTTGAAAAATCAGAAGAAAAACCCCTTCAATAAAACTCAGAAAAATAAGGCAACACATTTGTGTGAGATAAAAATAAATAGAATAAAATAGCTGCAGTTAGAGAAAAATAGACAACTTTGACAGATATCTCTTTTGATATTTTATATAATTACATTCGTGAAAGAACCATGTTGAGGAATACCTTGCTTTGGAGAGAAATGCAACCTAAAGCCAAAGTTCTGTTTTAATCATTTTTCCTTATTTTTTTACATGTAGGCCTATCTCTTCAGTACTTTTATATGACTGACAGTATAATCCTTATTTTCATACGGGGTTGTGTATGTTAAAAAGTAATATATTTTAGGTATTTGATGTGTTAAAAAGAATGAAGGGATGATGTATGTCATATTTGACCAGAATATTAAACCAAGGTCCTAAATACAAATAGAGATGTGTGTTTAATCATTCCTGTGTACAATTTTACTACTTCTCAATTGGCCATCATGTTTTTCCCTTCTATACTCCATAATGGGACATTTTTCACGGTCCAACCTTTCACATTAATGGTTGGCTGGTTACATTCACCCAGTTACATTTACTTGAGAAACTTTTGGGGGGAAAAAATACTCTTCGTAATTGTTTTACTTCACATGCTTTTTGTTTTCACCAGAGGAATATTATTATGATCTATCACTGCTCTTACTTGAGTAAAATTTCAGGACAATCTATTTTCTGTGGGTAGCAAGATTGTTCCTAATGAAAAACTATCTTGTTTTAACCAAATATGTGAGACACAGACATATGGTACTATGGTAGTAAGACTTCTTGTTTGTACACAAGTTTTGTTCTGTTCTGCCTTCTGTGCCACTTGGAGGTCAACTGAAGTAAACATTATATATTGTAAGTACTGAAGGTACTTTTCCCTGTTTTCACATGTGTACATTAGGACTACCTACAGTAAGTATTGGTTTTATAAATTTTACGTTGAAGAAATATAAACCTTTTTGGAATAGTGTTTCTTCAACCTCAATGCTATTTATTTGCATTGAATGAGAATAGCTGTTATCTGTAATTTATTTTTCATTATATTCTTTAAAATACCAGAATTCCCACATACCTTTATATTTTTGTCTGATGACATCATTTTTAAATATTAAATAAATTATTCAGTACTTGAATTGCATTTTTACATGACTTTTTTTACTCTTGTGTGCTTACTCCGAAGGCTACTTTTTAGCTTTACTTGAGTAAAACTAAGCTGAAGTAGTTGTCCTCTTTAATGAGTACAACATAGTGGTGCTTGACCCACCTTTGTAGGTCGGTCACTCTCTCCGAATGGGGATAAAAAGGACGAGGTCCCACCGAGATTTGAACTCGGATCGCTGGATTCAAAGTCCAGAGTGCTAACCATTACACCATGGGACCAACTGCGTGCACTCGCATCTCATATTATTATATAAATCTCTAATGTTAGCGATGGGGCCGTTGTTAAAACGTCTTTCCACAAATAACCAAACGTTGCATATGTTGACGATTTGGAAGCTCTTTTTTTAATTATCTGTTAGCTACCTTATGCTAGCTCGGCTAGCGCCTCGCTTAAAAATTGCTATGATGTAAAAGCGGCTTCCGCCGGGAGTGTGTGGCATCCAAATATCTGCTAGACGAATGCAAAAAGAGGTTTAGGTCTTTGTTTTGACTACTGTAGACATACTCAATACAATACTAAAGCAATGCTAAAAAGTCGCGTTAAATAATTATCAACAATGTCCTTCCGTTACCTTTGATTCCGTTACCTGTACTACTTTCTGTGAAGTTTACCAGAATAAAAGAAGGCTTTCAAAATAAAAGTATGACTTATGTGACGTATCAGTGGCGCTTGTATTCAGTCTTTGACCCTAACGTTTAAACGTAAAACTTTAATGTGTTTTATGTGATAATTGCGAAGTGGAAGGAAAAGGACAAACTGTTTTCAACAGTTTTTCGTTGTTTTTTTTTGTTGTTTTTTTTGTTTTTTATTGTTTTTTATTGCATTTTTTAAAGCAAGGGTAGAATATAAAATCCCAAACTTGAGGCATTTTACAGATCATTTTTCATTCAATCAGAGCCCATGGCCAGTCTGGTAGGGCAGCAGATGTCCACAGCTCTGATGAGAGGATGTCAACAAGACAAATATTAGACATGCACTAGTGTGTCAACAACAGTGTCGAAAAGAAAGCCATTATTGACAAATACAAAGTATATTGTTTTATTGCTGTCACTTTTATATAAACTATTTTAGATTATTAACATAACCTTTTGATTTTTCTGAAAGTCTGATCATTCTATTTTGTGGTAATGAATCATGCTTTTTAAAATTCCCCACACATTCATCTTGTCAAAAGTCCAGTCTGTTTTAGACCAATGCACAATGTCCACAGTTCTCAGTTCTTTAAATGTGTCTAGTCCCAACAGTTTCATACATTTCATTTCCATAAATAAGAAATGCAATAATTGCAAATAGACTGTTCCAGACTGTGTGGGAACCTGGGTGATACTTCACAAAGGCCTCTACATTCTCCACAAGACCAGAGAAATTTATTCTCTCACTCCCAGGTGAAAATACAAATTGACATCATTCTGGTCTTGCAGCTTGTTGTTGAGACTGTGTCTGGGCAGAACCTTTTTTATGTGGTGTCAGACAACTATTATGTACGAGTGATGGAGAAGAAGGAACATATGAGGACTTCCAAAAGTTCTGTACTAGAGCTGATGTGAAGTACAAAACGTCCTTGCCAGAAGCAACTTTGTTCTTGTTTTAGCACCACAGGTAAAAGAACAAACTTCTCTATTTGTGCCAAACATGCATTGATATAATGCTTCTTAATCTTCAGTTGCTTGGAAACAACAGTTTAAAAGAATTATTTGTACTTGCTGGAATTTTTTCTTTTTTTTTTTTACTGATAGGTAGTCATGAGTTTAAAAAGTCATAAAATTTTATGATTCAGTTTTTTCACTAGGAGCAGCATTTGTGTGATTATCTTCCATGCATACACCCACTAGAGGGAGCTGTAAACACTGCAGTAGAATGTGTTGTAAGCAGCAACGTTTCCATTTTGCAGAAACAGAAAAGTCCTCTCTCAGAATCTGGAGGATTTCTCTGTCTGCTACTTTCTCACCACATTAATAAGCTAGTTAATTATATATAGTAACTATTCATACACTCCCCCCCCCCAGAGTCTAATAACTAAATTTGTCTTAGTGACGTTATGAGAAAATTAAGGCAACTAACCTTTAATCTCCCAGGTTTAGTCCAAAAGAATCCCTTTAATGCTAAAGTATGAGAGGAACTTCAACAATCTTTAAGGCCTTTGTCACAAGTGCCTGGATAGATTTTTAGTGGTTTTGAAGACAAGAAAAAGAAATCCATTGGTGCAAACCTCCTGACCTCTTAGGTTATGTGACACACAAAAAACAACTACTACAATATTTGTGTAGGGAGGAAAATGCAGGAGTGGAGCACCACTGCCGTCCTGAAACTTATAATGTTTTCCAAAGCACTATGGACTGTCAAGCTTGTGGCTGGGATGTGTTGAGAACCGCATGTGTATCTCTCTTGGAAAATGTCCCCCGTGCGTTAGCTGTTTACTCCCTTTTAGGACCCATGCTGTTTACATCGCCTGCTGTGTGGATTCACCAAGCAGGGTTCTGCATCTTGCGCATCACACATTGTAGCGCAGCTGCTACAGCCTGAGGTTCCACACATGTGGCGGATTGTGGGCATGTTTATAGCAATAGTGAGCCTCCGTGTTTACATCACCGCGTAATATTGATCCGAAGGGACTTAAAACTGCTGACTCTCTCCACTTCCATCAGATCGATCAGTATGTTTCCTCCTCGACCTTGTTATTTCCTGTATCCCACTGTCATCCTCTTTTGCTTCATCCTGTCATCAGAGATGTTTTGCGCAGGCTTGAAACTGTTTTATACATGCATTTGTGAAAATGCTTATGGAAATTTTATCTCCAGGAGGCCATTCATTCAGTAACATTCTCTAACAAGGCTCTGATTTTTGAAGACAGTTGGTGGAGTTTCATGTAGTGGCATCAAAGTACAGGCATCTAAATACAATGCATCGCACGCTTTTCAGATTTTATGCATATAGATATATTGAGAACCATGTGTCCTTGTCTCCTTTACAATTCCACTCTATTTTTTATTGATGGGTTACATGAAATGTACCAAAAGTATGTGGCAGTTTAGGCGTAACATGACAAAATCTAGACAAGTTCAAGGGCTATTGGATACTGTTGCAATGCACTCCATGCTCTGATTTCCTGTCTTCCTAGTATCCTGATTGCTGAAGCTGCATTTTCAGACTAATCAAACTGGCTTTGTGCTGCACAGTGGACTGAGGTGAGATCAGTAAGAACTGACACATGCTTTAGTTTGAAGTGAAATGTTGATAACGAGAGAGCAGAAAGCGCTCATCTTCACCAGCGGTGACCTGCATGTCGACAACTTCAGCGTTGAGCTGCAGATAGTGGTGCTCAGATGGTCCCTGATGGTGAAGGCAATTTGTCAATGCTTTATTGTTGGCCTATAACATTCTCAGCTGGATAGTAGTTGCACCTTTTGCCAAAGACAGATAGAAAGAGACATAGAGAGAGAGATAGATGCCTCACTGAGCTAAGATGATAGCAATTTAACACTCGATACAAAGTGCAGATTGACCAAGGGAAGTGAGTCTGTGTGGGTCTTGGCCAGTGGCCTGAGGCATCTCATGATGACAGATATAAGTAGAACAGGGTGGCAGTCCCTCAAGCAGGATATCCTGAGTTTCATAGGCATACCATACATTCATGTTACGTCACCAAACAGAAAAGTCAAAAAGTCCTTTAAGAGGTTTCCCAGCCAATCATCACATTCCCTCCAAGCCTTAACAAAGATGCCTTTGGGTGCGTTCAGAATCGGATGTTCTTTGAAGCACTGGATCCTGAAGAAAGAGTTGAAATCTTTTTTTTTTTTTTTTTAAAGCAGATACATGCGACATGCAGCTGTACTAACTGAGGTGGCTAATTGTCTTCAGACCACCACAAAGCTGTCCATCTCAGGTTTTATTACCTTCCTGTTTAGCTGGAGCAACACTTTTTCCACAGCATTATCCAGACAAAGAGCCCTTGTACTTGTCCACATTTTGAAAACATTAAAAATCACAAACAATAATAGAAACATTAGAGTTTCATGTGGCAGACTAACACAAAGGAGAGCTTAGCTAGAAAGTGGAATGAAAATGCAAGTTTTAGAGTACGTCTCTGTCAGCTTATCACATATTGAGCTTTCTGATGCTCAGTCAGGTTCTGTCAGGTTCTGTCAGGTTGTGCATAGAAATTTTGCTGTAGATTCTAGTTGGATTCAGAGCTGGCCTTTAACTTGACCATTTTAATAAATGAACATGGTTTGATTAATAACATTCCATTATACATCTGGCTTTCTTCTTCGTGATCAACCTCCTACTGGAAATTGAACATCTGCCTAGTTGTCTGAAATATTTTATTCCTGGTTTACTCTGTGTTTAGCTTGTATTCCCATCAACTCAATCTAGATTCCTTGTCTCCCACTGTATGATGGTTCCACATCCATATGTCTTTTCCGCATATAGCTAAACAACTTTAAATGTGGTGTTATCTAAAAAAAACAAAAACAAAAGAACCCCAGCAAAACATCTATGTCTAATTGCAAGCTCCAAACAGGGCTTTGTGTGGCTTCTTGCCACTTTTCCATTAAGGCTGGATTTAAGGTGCACATGACTAGATTTTACCTCCTGAGCCATGATTATTTGCAGCTCCTCCAGACTTGCTATGGGCCTATTTTCTGCTTCTTTAAAAGGAACAATGCTTATATGGCATGTCCTCCTGGTCTTGTACTTGTGCCACTCTCCTCACTTTTCAGTAATATGAACTGGATAGTTCAGTAATATATAGTGCTGTAATACATAGTTTTTGTGACCTTATATGGCTTTTAGCTTCTGTTTAGTTTTCTCTGTTGGGCTTCATGATGTTATTTGTTCACTAATTTTCTCTAAAAAAAATCTGGTTTCCATCCTGCTCATTTTCCATTCACTTTAAAATTATGCATCACTATTACAACCACTGGAGTTTGTGGTTGTAATATGAGAAAACGTGGAGAGGAGTGAATATTTTAGCAAAGTGATTTTTCCTAAGGTAACATCTCATTTATTTCGTTTCTTCGTTTATATCTGAAATTCTTTAGTTTGTGTGGTATAAGTATGATACTTTAAATACAAATCTTCTAATGGGTAGTTTTAACATGAAAACCAACATATTTTAGTTGATGTTTCTGTGCATTCTGTACTGTTGTTTTACACCACAGTAAAAACATGCAGTTAAATTCGCCTGTCAGTAGATTGTATTTTCACTGAGAGCTTCGTTACTGTGTCAGTTATTTATGTCTTTGCGCCATTGCCACAAATACTGACTCCCATACTTTTAGTGGGTCAGTCGTTTCTGATTTATGATTTCCACTCTCTTGGTTTCCAAAGAGCAGGCCAGCACACTGTGAAAGACTGGAGCATCTGAGGACACAAAATGGCTGGGCCAGGACGCATGTCTGACATGCGTACTGTGGAGCCAAAATAATTCCCCCACTTCTCCTCCACTCCCCCTTTTAGGAGGACGCCTGATCCAGAGTTGGTGCCAGACTTGGACAAAGGCCAAGCCACAGGACAAGAATCGGCTCCCCACAAACATGAGCATTACACTCACACAGTTCGCTTTTTGCACATGAATGAACAGTTTAAAAAAAATGCATTTTGAGACATGTTGAAGGTGCTGGCAGCCTCAGAACATGCTACGTCTGAGGTGCAGATAGAATGTAAAGCTGGCGTAAACAAGTCTGTAGCTGACTGTGAACTTTGCACATGTGTCCTTGGGGTTTATGGTGTGAGGCTAATTGTTGAGTAGTCTGTACTCTTTGTCCAAACCAGCGAGTACAAAACGCATAACTGTCTAATGTGGACTAGACTAGAATAGTGAGGGAATGTTAGTTGTAAAAATTCTTGCCATTTTGGAGGAAAATCTCTGCTAGAAGGGGATTTGGAGAGCAAAACAGAAGAGCTGATTGTGCTGCGGCTCTTGAAGCTTTCAGTGCAAAGACAAACTCATTTCATGAGTTAAGGTAGCTTGTCTGTGAATTTTAATTCAGTTTATTGTCAATTAATTAACTGCAACTCATGTTTTATTGCATCTAAACTCCCTCAGGTGCTAAATTTGTAATTTGTATAAGAGTATAAAGCAGCAAAAAAAAAATTTGTATAAAATTTAATTTTTCTTTAAAAAAACAAAGCGGTAAAGACATACAGTATGTCTCAACGTTGCATCCGTGTTCTATTCAGCTCTTGTTTGTATGCTCTTTTGGGCGTGCACAGTTTAGACTGGCCTCCCTCACATGTCCCCCTTCCCTCCTTATCTGGGGTCTTTATGGTGTTTACACTTTAGATGCACATCTGACCTTCACCTTCTCAGGCCCCCTTCACTGACCTTACTGCCACACACATGGAAGCCCTCTTCTATTGTAAAAGGGGGGAGAAAATGTTGCAGAGATCTATAGTTGGTGAAGCTGGCTTTGCTTTTTACACCACCTCGACTCCTAGTTCAGGTAAACAAAATGCTGCATTCTAGGTATGCGTACTGTGTTATAAGATGCATGCATATTTGTAGGTGTCCAGAGGGAAATGGAATGGATTTATTTGATTTTTAAAAAATCATCTTAATTTAGTGCGTAGACTTAGAAGCTTTGTGCTCATAAAGCATCTTATTAAGAGAGTTTCTTCACATGAAACAACAATATGGATTTGATAATTATGCCAAAAAACACAGTTAAGGGATGTTTCAAGTTTCAGTTTTCTCATGCTCATTAATACTTACTAAAAACTCATTAACCTCAAAGGCAGAACTCTGCGCTCAGTTACCAAATTGCACAGAATGAAGACGCTCCCTGCCAGGTTTTGGAGAAATCTTCTGATTTGCATCAAAATGCAGTGCCCTCTCCATTGTGTGAGAGATCCCATATTGTTTTAGGTATGCACAAACCTGATGAGGTCATGATGGAGCATTATCAAGAGTCCTGAATGCAAAATGGAGGAGCCCTGTAGATACAGTGGTAGTTTATTCATGGCGAGTGATCAGGTCACACTGTGGATGGGTCATTCATGAGTTTGAAGGAGCTTTGGCCAAGCTTGCCCTAAAACCACACCCCAATTTCATCTACGCCAAGCAGCCAGCACTTAAGGTAATTAATCTTTATGCTTTTGGCTTCTGCTGCCATCACTTTCTGCCTGCAATATAAAAGATCTAAAGTAGCTGAAAAGAAAAATACACACAAACCAAATGGCCAAAACCTGCAACATTTTCAGACACAATGTGCATATATATCAGTGTGCTCTGGGTTTCATGAGAAATAAAGTTCTCTCTCAAAAATAATAGTGCACACACCTCCAAATTGTACATATACAGCCAGATGCTGAAGGACTGGACGATGGTGTGGGTTTTTCCAAGCAGGAGTCTAAATCCTAAGCCTATTTATCTTGCTATCAGCGAAAACCTGGTTTGGTACTCAGTGTTGAGGGAAGAGGATGACAAAAAGAAGGAGGAAGGAAAGGAAAAGCACAAGCTGTACTTGAAAGGGTTTGCGATGCAATTATGCAGTATTTGCTTTATTGCGACCCATTAAAACCAACTTGAGACTTTAGAGCCCTGGTGTGATCAGCGCAGATTTGGGATTTTTGTTGCATTATTTTTGTGAGTGGGTGTACTCACTGAGATATGAGCTCAGAGCATAGCACTGTGTTAAAATTATTATGAATGCTCAGTGGTGAGCAGGTCTCTGTATAGAAAACCAATATTCACTCCCTCACATGGCGGATGAATTGATGAAAGTGGTATTTGTGTTTTCTCTTCACCAGAAAGACTGAAAGTAGTGGTGAAGATATAGAAACCTCTCTTATAAACTAGCAAAATCCCCCGATTTTATAACTATTTTGATAACACTGTGGGTGACTGCGGAAGCAGTTGAAAAGGAAACTATTTGGAAAGTCAAACAGGTCCTTCACAATAAAACTAGGTTTTCCTACAAATTTTTCATCTTTGTGAAAAGCTTTTAGTTTTACTTTCAGCTTTATTTCTTTACAGTTTGTAACCAAAGAGCTAATGATTTGTGAACTAGCTTGGAGGGCCAGACCAGGGCATACTGGGAAAGTGGACTGATTTTAGGTTATTTTGAGACCTCTATTTCCAGACATATATGCTCTACAACCCTCTTCCTGAAGGCCTGACAGATGTTTAAATCTTAGCATAGTTAAACTCTCATGTTAGCAGTAAGGAGCACTTCAAACTAAATGTCTAAGATTCAAACAGGACAACCATTTTTCAGAATTCTAATCATTTGATCTTTCTCTAATATGCCTTTTGGTCATTTTAAACATTCCTCTCTCAACTACTGAAAAACTGGAGAAAAATGCATGTTCTTTAGCTTTGTTCTGCTGTTTATATCACTTGATTCATGTTGTTTCAACCATGTTCCAAAATATGTTATAGAATGCATTCAAATGTGTAAGAAAGAGTCCAGGCTGTCAGTAATCTAATACCACTGAATTTTAAACAGTAAAAGTCACTAATTAATTTGCAAACCATGTTTTTAGCTATACTTCCGACACACACAAAGACCTAATAGTGGAACACTGGCACCCCCACTGAATCTTGATCACTTCATTTGCACCATGATCAAGTGCCTATGCGCACGCACACCCACCCACCCACGGACCTACACACACGCACACACGCACGCAAACTTACACCCTCATTTTAGCCATATATCCGAGATGCGAATAAAAACGATGTGTAACCAAACCCCATAGGGTGGCGAGAAAACGCTTTTTATCTCATTTAAATGTCAGCTATACAGTCCTTCCTCATGCCAAGCAAATGCATAGCAGCATCGCCATTCGACTGAATCGCCTGGATCCAGCCTACCACCGTACTGCGGAGAAGACACACCCCTACAACATGCACGCCTCGCTGCACACATTTAAGACTGTCAACAACAAGAAAAGAGAAAGAAAAAATATTTATAAAGCATTTAATAAAACTTGTGGACCTCGGCATCTCTGGTGCTTAACGTTTCAACTGCGTGATGTCGATTGCTGTTGCGATAGGGTTTTCTGAATTTCCAAAGCGGATGCAAATGGACACAAAGACCCTCCGCTCTGCTGCATATGAACGCATAAGGACTGATTGAAACTGTTCATTTCGACCTACGAAGCAGCAGTACAGCTGGCAGCGTGAGTATGGTAATCCGCGCTTTAGATCTGTCATTGATTCAGAGATCAGCGGTGTACCCATGTTGCTTTAAACCTCACGCGGTCAAAGTTGTTTACCTCTTCGTTACCTCTGACGTAAAGACACACCCCTGTTTGACGGGGCGGTGATTCTGTTACGAGCACCTGATCCGATCAATCAGATGGGAGCTTGACAACAAACTCCACCAATCAGAAAACAGGACTCACAGCAAGCCGGGCTATGATTGGCTATCGTAGACGCTGAGGGGGGAAATCCCTTTTTCCCCAGTAGAGAGCGAAAGGAGGAGGGGTGGTGCATAACAAAAAGTAATGGCCATCTATTTGGGTCCAGTAGAAGGAGGATTAGTCTATTTCTTGTCGGACTGCTGCAGGTGCGCTCAAGTTTTCTGTGTATTTGCCTGGTAGCTACCTGTTAGCTGTGTTTTTCCGTTGGGAGTTGGCGTCTCGCGCACAGAGAGCGGCTAATTATCCGGCCGAAGTCTGAGCCGCGTTGAGGGTTAAAGCAGGCAGCTAGCCACGCTAATGCTAGCTACTACAACCCACCCCGTGTGTGTATGCGTGTGTATATGTGCCAGCGTCTGGAAGGGCGTACTAGTTTGACGTATTCTACCCGAAGTCTTCTCTACATTTCTTGAAGTGTACCGTGCGTAGCGTGGACGTGGTTTTTTCCTTTTCGTAAGCGGCACAATATGAAGGGGGGCACGCATTGCAAAAGCACAAAGACGACGAACCACAACTAAAGAGGATTAAAAAGCTGCACGGTCTTCATGGGGAAAAGTTGAGCTGAGGTATGAAACTCGCAGGCACTGAAGGAATGCTCAAGTCGTGGTTTGAATTACTGTGATTTTTTTTTACTCGCCCCCATAGCTTACGAGGAACATGTGTCCCAGAGTTTTTTTTTTTTATATATCAGTGTGTTTACCTACGCAGTTGCCTGATCGCCGTAAGACCACTTCAGAGTGTGTATGTTACTGTTGAAAATAGTTCAGTGTTACATAAACAGAGCGACTGCAGGTCAGGTCCGAGGGTAAAGGCACACTCAGTGACTTGCGACATACCATTTTGCTTTTTTACCAAACAGGATTAACAACCTGGGAAAACCGAAGAGAGGCTTCGAGACTTACAAACAGCGCGAGGACATGCTAAAACCCCAGGTGAGACATTTTCTTTCTCCTTTTGCTTTCTCCTTTTTCTTTCTCCTTTTGCTTCCAGCAAGTCTTACGAAAATGGACATGCGGGTTAAATACTGTGCGAACGTCGTGTGTATTTGACGTGTTAGTGCCAGTCTTAGTTATGCTGAACTTTTCATACCTAATCACGGCAAAAAAAAAACAAAAAAAAAACTAACTAGAATTAGATTAAAAAACTAAACAGAAGGCATTTGATAACAAATGACGACGCACTAAAAAAAGCAACAACCCTAATGAGCTAACTAAGGTGAAGACGTTCGTCAATTGAAACCTCGATTTTTTTTTTTTACCAACGCATTGCCATTTCCATCCTTTCGTATTTGTAAACGAGCCCATTTCGTACCTATGTATTTAATTCATTAAATGTTAGTAAATTTCCTGTTGTGGGAGCCTGATATTATGGTAATGATTGTGGTATATTCAAATTTAGTGTATTATTGAGTTTAATTGTACATCATATGACAACTTACTTCTATTTTCATTTGTTTTGGTTCTGATCCCTGTGTTGGACAGTTGTCTCATGACAGATTATGACTTGAAGAAACCCAAATAACTCTACGCGACCTCCTACTGGTTGGTTTTATTTATTGGGATCTTATGAACACATTTTCTAGCAATCAACTTTGAGGTAAAAATCGGCTTTCATTTTCAAATTGTAAAGCAAGTACAATTTGGTTAATTGCTACTAAATTGTCCCATGGTGCAGAACTTAAATTCTGAGCCCTAAAAGTATGGTGTGTAATGGCCAAATTTGTTAAAATATGAAACGGTTAAAGAGGTAAATGAAGAGCAACTAAAAACACATTATTACTCTATAAAAAAGGCAACGCTGGTTTGAAACGTCACAGAGTAGTTGGTATATTAGCAAAACCTCTAAAAGTGTTGCATATGAAAAGAAGAAAGAGCAACATGGCTGTTGGTTCTTTTTGAGCTGTGCAAGGGGATTAATTTGTTCATATTTACTTTGAAATGTCTTATGTCTACTAAGTACCACACAGGAAGCTGAAATTCTAGTCATATTTGCACCACAATTTTAGCACCAAGGCTTTAGAGCAAGGCATAAATAGGTTTTAAATCAAAAATAACAAACTATTGTAAAATGATATTAAACTCACCAAGAGTGCACTGAAACTATAGATGGAACATACTTTAAGAAAATGAAAAATGGGCATTTTTTATTTATTTATTTATTTTTTGCAAAATTTCCAAAAACCTGAAAGATGGGTTATGTCACTCCCTGAAGATAAAGGACAAAGGGATTATTGTCTTGTAATTTCCAGGCTTAACTAAAGATTTGCTAATCAAATCCATCTAAATAAGCTTATTTGTAGCTCGAATCAAAGCAAACATTTTTGATTTGATTTTACATGTACACTCTGTAAAGTTTTTTTTCTTTCTGGCGCCACGTCTTGTACCAAAATAATTTCCTTGCAATTCTCACTGGCCTCTTCAGGGTTGATTGAGAAGAAAGTGATTTCTAGGCCACAGTTACGGACCAAACGTACTTTGCTGTTTGCAATCACTTTATCAGTCATGGAGAATCCTGCCACTGTTGATTATGATGAATAATCAATGTCTGCTGCAAGCCTTTCATTCTTTTTATTTGAGATACTGACAACTCCACAGTCCACTCTTAGCTGCTCACCAGTTAGAAAGTAAATGTGAAGGGATTAAATATAATTAATGGCAGCAGGAGGATTTTCCTTTGCTCATTTCAAGCTGGTTAGTTTGTTTGTTGACACATTTAAAGAAGGCAGTTCATCAACTGATCCCCTGATTTAGGGAATGTTTTCCCACTCCAAACTAATTAGCCACTGTTGGATAACTTGGTAAGTTTTAAACATATTACAGCATATTATAAGGTTATGAACTGAATGTGACTTTTACAGATCATTTTCTTTTATCAGACTGAGGTAAACGTTTACTCAGATGTCATAACAGGGGGACCCTGTACTTTTCAATCAAGTTGTAGCAGATTGTTTACAGATCAGTGTGCTGCTGGAGATGGTACAGCCTATAGAAGCCCCTAAACACTCCTCCCACTGCCTACTCCTGTTTTTTTTCCTTTTTTTTACTGTAGTCGGTTGCTTCATTCTACATGTGACCGTATAGAGAGTATGACGCTACTTAACTTAACTGTAAAGACCTTGTGTAATCTGCTTACGTGCATGTTGCAGCTTTCCACATTTGTTCAGTTTCTTTGAAACTAACGACGTGTTAAGTTTCTCCTAATGTCTTTATGTTTTCAATTACCTTTTGTGGTTAAATGCTTCTGGCTAGAATAAATCAAACCGGCCACAT
The DNA here is from genome assembly GCA_903066825.1 of Alfaro cultratus. Lineage (NCBI taxonomy): Eukaryota > Metazoa > Chordata > Actinopteri > Cyprinodontiformes > Poeciliidae > Alfaro > Alfaro cultratus. The sequence goes on from CAEFZX010025261.1 coordinate 34,802, forward strand.
GTGTTTTCACAGAAGTTCAAGATATGCCGAAAATATTCTCAGAGAGCAAAAAGGGCAGTGCATGTTATGGAATTATTTAATGTCTTTTCAGTTTTGTGTAATCAAACATAGATAAACCCACAACAATTTATTCCCCTGACAGGGTGGGTGATAAGAAGTGGAGATCATAATAAAAAGTAATTAAAAGTAGATACAAAAAATATATATTTTTCTTTTTAGATATGCCTTTGTTATTACCTAACAAAAAACAAATGTATTGGATCAAAACCAAAATCATTTTAAATCTACCTCTTTCAGGGGTGTAAATAATTTGTGTCCTAAATGTATATTTATATATAGTTTGTTTTTATGAAAAGTATGTTCTGAATAAGAGACGGTGTTTTATGGAGGGTTACATAACTTTTGGACTAAGTGCTTTTGCACCCACCTGTCACATGTCCACGTCTGTCTGTCGGGGTCTGTGTGCTGAACTCGGCGTGTTATAAAATGTGCGTTCTTTGTCATATTCGGCATTGACATAAAAGGGACTTTTTGGTGTGTGTGTTTGAGCGGGCCTCTCCCTGCCTTGTCTCTTTCCCCTCTCCAGAGTCCAGCAAGGGGCCCAGCACAAAGGGGGCAGCCTGCCGTTACTGCCTCCCCTCTCCCTTTGCTGGCCAGCAGTGGAGCCTGGGTGTTTGAACGTTGTGGGGGGTGGGGAGGGGGCTGCAGAGACCATAGGGCTGGACACGGGACATGATGAACCCCCCCGGCCCCTCCCCACCACCTCTTCCACCCCAGTTTAGCCCATCCTGCGTGGGGCACAGGTCACCTTGTCATGTGCTATTACTGCTGCTGTAACATGCTCCCTGTGATCGTAGGAAAAGAGCATAAGATAGAACCGTGGAGGCTGCAGGAGGGAGAATGAGAGGCAAGTGAGGAGACAGGACTGGACTAGTCTGCTCAGCCAGTTGTTTAGCTGCATTACAGACTCGTTTTGTGTACGTTGTTGTTCGATTCACATAGTCTCTTTTTGTCTGTTGTCCTCAGACAACTGTCCCTTGTGCATTTTTTTAAGGACATTGGTACAGCGCAGAATTCTATCAAATGTATTTGTATCTGTTCCTCATCTTGTTTTGAAATGTATATATATATTTGTTTTCTGTTTTTTTTTTTTTCCTTTTTCTATTATTGTGGTCTTATGTGTGGTACTGTGTGTGAATCGAAAAGCCATGCGTTCCATTGTTGGCCAGTTCTCTCCATAACCTGAGCCGTTCCAGATCAGATGTGTTTCAGGTCTCTGCTGTACGCGTAGCGACCCAGTTTGAGGTATGCAGTAAAACACATCGCCTTATGTTTCTCCCTCTGATTCTCTTGTTTTCTTTTTTTCCCTCCATTTCCACATTTATGTTTTTCTCTGTTTTTTTTATGTGTGGTTTTTTTTCCTTTAAATGAGAAAATGTTTGACTGCACGCAACAATTTCAAAACAATTTGTGGGATTGCATCATGTGATGTAGATTAAAGATGCTTATTGGATTGTCATTTTGGGCCCCCGTCTTTCATTCAGTTGTCCATTTATTCCCCTCTGTTGCGATAGGTTTGGATGGGATCCTGAATTTGACTCTAACGTGTTGGGATGTGGTCTGTAGGCTCATTGCTGACATTCTTAGGATGTGATGCCAGAGTTTTTTTTTATTTTATTTCCCTCTTTCCCCTTGCTCTTCTGTGTCTTTTTGCACTATGCTGATTTGTTCCCTCTGCTCACTCTTTTGATATCCTTTTCTCTCTATGTTCATGTTTCATTTTAGCGTATGGGCTGTAATTAGGTTTGTTTGATGGTGGGTGTGGATTCCCATAGGGTTTTTTAATCCTTCAGTATTGATTTTGATTGAAACTTATCTATCCTATTAGCTGCTCTGTCTTTTTTGCAGCTTAGATATCCATGTTTCTTCTGTGACTGACTATGAAGATCCAAATTCTTTTAGCTCCAGTCTCTTGCCATGGTCTGCATTGGCACTAACGTGTACTTTAAAATCTTAGTTGTTACCATTATTGCAGCAGGAGATCACAGATTTGCTTTTTACTAGCTGGAGATGATGGTAATTTTCATAATTACTGCTTGCTTTATTTTAATAAGTCTCTCTTGTGGTTTTTTAGGCTTTATATCACAAGTCTGTGGTTGCAAAATTATTTGTATCCTGTAAACTTTTTCGCATTCTGTCAGTATACAACAAGTAAATTATCTCTGTTTTATTTGGATTTGACATGATAGGCTGACAAAAACTAGGACACTGAAGGAAAATTATGCATGGTTTTAATAAGAGTTTTTATTTATTTATTTATTTTTACAAAAAAAAAAAATCAGAAAAGTGTCATGTTTACGGTATTAATATGTCTAGGCTTATTGTTCTCCTGAAAGGTTAAGTTTCTCACCAGGTTCTAACGTATTTTGAAGCCTGATAACATGTTTTTTTCATTAGATGCTTTCTATCAAATTTTATCACCTTCTGTTTCCTAACCGATGAAACAGAAACCCACAGCATGATGCTGCTACCACCACCTTTCAACATGGGGATTTGGAGTGATGTGTGGATTCTTTTAAGTCACTTTGCATAGCGGCCACAAATGTTAGTTTCATCTGACCATGGCACAACATTTCTAGTTGTAAATCTTAATCATGCTTAATTCAGCAATGGCGGTCAAAAACATTCCATTCTATTCAATAGAATTCATAAAACGCATCAGGACTTTATTTGCCAAAAAGAAAAAGAGAAACACCAAGTTCTCTGTTCAGTATATTAAAGTTCATTGCTGTAATGTGGACAAAATGTGAAAAAGTTCAAGTGGTTTGAATACTTTTCACAAAACATTTTACAAAACGGAGCAAAAAATGCCATAAAATTAGAGGCAGCACAATTAGCTAATCTCACATGACTCCAGATGGCGTGCAAAGTTCACACTAAATGAAGTTACATGGGAGTGTGGTCACTTTCTGTGAGTGTGATGCAGATTTTGGTGAGACACCCCCTAAACACTATGGATTTCTATCATTTATTATTATTGGGCCTTTATGTTGTGCAACACATGGTACATTCCAGTTTTGAGCAGAATGTTGTCTTGTAGAGCCATTTCTTCAGCTTAGACTTGTGAGGCTTTATTATAAGCATTTGTGTAATTTCAGATGTGCCAGCATGAAATAAAATGAGGAAAAGATGAGTCAGCATGCAAAGCTGCACTTGTTCTTCCAGAGTTAATCTGTTGGGGTAGCAGAAGAGGAAACTCCCTATCCTTTCCTTCAAGGACTTGGCCAGAATTGGGGTTGCGTCTTTACTTTACAGCTTTCACCACCCAGTTAAAATGATATGCTGCAGTTAGTTTGTGGTGCGTTGCATACTTACTGCAGGCCTCTTTGCTCACTCATCAGCCACTGCTGCTGATGCTCTCAGACCTTGAAACACATCTTTGCTTTTGCTTTTTCTTTATAGCTTTCTAGATTGTTTCTTTGAATAACTTTTAAATTGGTGATATTTATTCCATACAGGCTACTGGTGCAAAAGCCTCTTCACAATGCATTATGAAGTCACTTCTTGACTTTCACATGGAGCAAATGTTACTATTGAAAATGTATTATTTAATATTAGATTTAGCATGTCGAAATATAACAGTGAACAAGACATATATGTTTGAAGAACATCCATGAGTTCAATGAAAATGTTCAGTTAATGCATTTATTTCAAATAACATGAAATATATTCAGTTTCAAGCAATTTTTTGGAAATGTTTTAGTTTTTTTATTATGCTTTTTCGGCTAAAAGTTATTTAAGTAAGATGGACTCAACCTTTGAATCACAAGTTAATTTATTTACCCTATAACTTTATATAGCTGACGTTTTCAGTTATGAATTTGACCTTTCAAAGAAAATCCAAAGAAGACCATCTCCATTCTTTTCTTAACTCTATTTTTACATATAGTTTGCAAGTTATGTGTCACATAAGCAGCTGACTTCAGACTCTACCAGAGGAGATAGCCTGGCTAATGAATCAGTTAATATCAGCTTGGTAGACAGTTGAAGTCCGATATATTGCCTGACATTAAAACAGACAAAACCTTTCCTGATCACCAAAATGATTCCTTTACTAAATGCCAGAATAATTTCAGTTTTTCTGTTTTATTGCTTTTTAAGCTTGAGACATTTATCATGACTTTTAAGTTTCTGAAAAGCCCACAATATAGTGGTCTGCCTTTATTAGCTTATGTTTGGTTCACAACATTTCACATTTAATTTGAAAAGAAGCACTCATATAAAAATATTTTAAGGCAACACCTCGGACACATTGTGTCTTTGTCTGAAATATGAGCAAATCAAAAGAAATCAGCCAAGGTATAAGGGAGAGAACGGTGAACTTTGACAAGTTTTGGTTTATATTCTGGGTACAATTTCCAGATGACTAAAGGTGTTACTTCCTTCTGTTCAAACATGTTCCAGTTTAAGCACCATGGGAATGTCCAACCGTTATTCTGTACCTCAAAGATGAGTGTTATTTTGAAATAGAACAGTTTAAGTCCCAGCACTAAACTGAAGCAAAAGACCTTGCAAAATCCTGATGCGGTTGTTATTACCCATTATGAGACGAATCATGTACCAAAATGGGCTAAGAGGGCAATCAAAACAAGCTATTAAGTCAAAAACGACATCAAAAGCCAGATCTCCGTTTGCAAATTCAGTCAGCGACATCTTCATTTTTGGAGAAGTGTGCTGAGATCTGATGAAGCTAGAATTGAAGTTTGTCACCATACAGTAATGACCGTCAGTATATTAGGAGGAAAAAGATGGAAGCTTAAAAGCCAGAGAACACCATCCCAGCTATGAAGTGCAGGGTTTGGCTCCTTCGTTTTATGAGGGTGTTTTTCCTGCACCATCCTGACTGGTGCACAAGATGATGGCATCATGAAGAAAAAAAGACAACGTCTACTATCATGTGAAGGGCTTCAGAAAACCCTCATTACAGTCCCACTAAAATCTTGTAGGAAAAGCTGAAAAAGTGTGTCCAAGCAAGACGGTTCTCAAACCTGAGACAGTTACACCAGTTCTGTTAAAGGTCTGTTGAAAGAAGCTTATAGGTGGATATCCAAAACATTTGACCCGTGCTGTTTAAGCTGTTAGGTCTGCTGTAAATGAACTACCCCCTCCCTCGGATAGTATGCTTCATTTGGGCAGGTGTGAAAGCGTATCTGGCTCTGGTGGGGACCAATAAACCAGACTTTGGGTTGCTGAAAACGTGGGCCTCTTTTTGCTTGTAAATGAACCCTCATGTGGTTTGGTTTCAGTGGGAATGCAACTGGACCTTTGCGCAAACCAAAAACAGGAGGGAACTTCACTTATACCTGGGATTTACAGACATATATGTGATCTGAAAACCTTTAAATTCTTGCTCAGTGGATCTAAAAGAAAAGCAGGACTTTGGCACTTTGGAGTTTTCAATTCCCAACTTTACTTTCTGCATTTGCCTTATTTATACAAAGCAACATTCTTGAAAGCTCCCTACCTCACCTGCTGCTCTCAAAAGCCATCCTCTTGTGCTAGCGCCCCAAATGAGCAGCCTTTGTAACTGCATGACATTACCCAGGTGATTTGTCCCATTTTCACTGTGAAAGTGAAAATGTTCTACATTTCCACAACCAATCAGCGTGCCTGGAGTGTCTCGGTGAGAAAGCATCCTTAAAGACAATTCTACCAAATCATTAGGATGCATCTAAACCTCTGAATTCGGAGAAGGCAGTAAAAGAAATCATCTCATTATTCTAGCATTTACCAAATGGAAATAACTGGTAATGATAACCGACTTAAAAATGTGAAACTTTAGTTCCATTTAATGTCAGATAATGTATGTTTTTATATGTTACATGTAAACTGCTGATTTCAGCTTGTAAAGTAACTTACAAAAAATATCTAGTTATAGAGCAGAGTAACAGAGGGGCCTAATATGTTAAAATAACCAAATTAATTAAAACTGTTGGTACTCAATGCAGCTTTTCTTAAGGAGCTACAATAATTATGTATGTAGGCACCATGTTTTGTCCATATGTTAGATACTCGAATAGTGACAGCCCCTCCTGTACACCTATCTGTGTGAAGTAGCGAGGACTTGTGATGAATGTTTGCTGTGGTTTTGTCAAACTGTCAAACCAACTTGGCAACTTGAATGTGTGGAATGGAGAGGAGCATTTTATCTTTTTCATTGATTTCACAACTACATGTGGCGTAATGGTGTGTAATCCTGTATATCAGTTCAACACTATCAATGTCTCCCTGAGTAGATTATCTCTCACTGGGTGAGCCGAATGATTAAAGGCGTGCAGGTCATAATCATTTACCTCTAACATTTTGATTCCACAAATGTTCCAAAAGAGCTGCATTTACGTCAAAATATACATTTTCTCGCACGTACAGAGAACAGGAAGCTGGTTGCACTTATCAGTCCACATAAACAGCATGTGACTACCCAATCTGCTGTTTGATTTTTAACTGTGACAGAAGAGGACCAGCAGAGGTAAATCATATTATAAATGCAATTCCCACATGAACATCAAATTGCTTTCTTTCCCCTCCTGATCCTTCTTCAGATGATGAGCTGTCAGAGATTGGACTATTTATATTTAGCCAGTAACTGAAGCAGCTTATGATGGTGTATTTTTAGCCTGCTTTTGAAATGATCAGAAACATACCATTTGTGTTGACCGTCGTCTTTTGATCGCTACTCCTCGTTAAATTTTCCACAAATGGCAGAAGGGTACAGTGGGTTGTAGTGACACAGGAGGTCAGTCTAACAGAGGTCACTCCTCTACTACATAAACAAATACTCATCCATCTACTTTTATCCCATTGTTGTAATTATGTCGTTAATATAACTTCACTCGTTTGGCTCGCTCTGCTCCTATACTAATCACTGCAGTCCTGGACGACATCTCTGTGAATCAAAGTATGCCAAAATAGCTGAACTGCTATGAAAAGTCTGTGAAGCTAACATTTGAATTGCTCATTAATTAAAGTAATAAAGTTTCAATTGAAAGTGTTATTATGATTAAACAAAACATGTCATACAGAAATATGAGTTTGGAACCACACTTCTCAAAATGTACAGTAGCATAAATTGTTACTTTGACCAAAACAATGATGTGACCTCGACGTGTATCCAAAGCCTAACCCCATTTACTAGGAAATTTCCTAGGGCTAGGCTTACCCTGCTACTCTTAAGGCTGTGGTTGAAATATTCCACTGAGACATGTGACCCTCCTCAGCTTGTACAAGACCAGTTGTTGCTGATTCCTTGCAAGTAAACATAGGTGGCCTCTTAGAGTCCAGTATGTCGTTTTTCTGCATCTTATGGGAGACAGAAAGTAAAACATGCAAATATGTTAAACCAGGTATTACAGGGTGGTGGGTCTAGTGACGTTTGTCAAGGAGGGACATATTTTAGCTCTTTATTCTGTGATTCAGTTTCAAATTTAACCTATTTAAAACTGGTATAATGGGATACTGCATTTTATTGAACCAAAGCAGAGGATTTGTGGAAACCCCTGATTGCAGCCCAGGGCTAATTTCCATCTGTGTTAAACATGTTAACTGTGAGGCTTTTCAAGGCATGTTATTGATGATTTACAGTCTCTCCAATTGTGATGAATAAAATCCCCCAAATCAGACTAGAAAGTAAAGTGGTTTTCATTCCAGTTTGAATTTGTTTACCAAGATGTTATTTACTTTTGTGCAGGGATTAGCAAATGGTTCATACCCCCCTTTTTTTCCAGGTGTCCCCTCATGAAAAGTTTTAAAAAGCTAGAAAGCCAGGCCTCTTGGCCCTCATCCTACTCCACAAAAACATGTGGATTAAAAGTCAGTGTTAATTAACTTTTACGATTTTTTAAAAAGCACCCTCTATGCACAGGCTCACTGGAGTTACGTGAAGGATTTTCTTTCAATGCCACACCTTAGATGTTTCAGGGGTGCACACTTCCACAGAGAGCAGGCATTAAAGCAGATAGAATTTATTTTATCCATTTGGTGAATGCTATGCACTGGATCTTATCTTTCATCTGGTTACTTTACAACTTGCAGAAAAATTACTTTCTATCTCTACAAGCAGTCTTGTGCACAGGAGGATGAATCAAAATGAAACTAAAACTCCAAATGCTGGTCTGGAAATCATTTCCCTGTAGAGGATCCTATTTACTGCAAGCTTAACAGTGTGCTGACATTATTGTTCTCCCAGTTATTTGCCCACCAGTCGAATTTGGACAATTGTGTTGACCTTAGATTCAGTGTCACACAATTTTGACGATAATTGTGCAAGTGTACTGTTATGTTTCTCGCCTTCTTTGATTTAAAGTGTGCAGAAACTCTTTAGTTGCTTTGTTCATAACTATGTTTTAAAAGTAGACAAAGAGTGGCAAGTTATAAAATCATTCATCTGTACTGCAACCATTGTAGAGACAAGAGGACCTTCCTCAAAAACCTTGTGCATCGTGACAGAAATTAAAACGGAAGACCCGTCTTTAAAATGAGCGTTCACTTGGTTAAGATTTTTACATATTTCTTTTAATACGAGTCAGGTGTGTGAGATAAGCTACCTTCAGAGTGTCATTCTGTGAATGTGAACGCACCCATCACATCCTGTTTGAGCTGATTGGATGTCATGATGAGGATCATGACAAAAACCACGTGTGTTGATCTTAATCTCTGCTCTGGTTCTTGGCTGAACAGTAAAGACTCAGAGGTTTGTCAGGAGACTGAAAGTACCTCTTCTTTAAAAAAAAAAACTGAACCTTTATTAATTTATAAGATTTTGCACAAAAACAAAAAATTCTGCAAATGCTGTAGTTTCCTAATTACCAGTATATGCACAACTCACTCTATTACTGTTCTTAATTGCCTTGTAATATGATATTACTTATACAATAATATGGAACGAATATTTGGAAATATTACCAGTCAATATATTTGACTGTGCTTAATATCTTTTCAATAATATGTGAATCAGTCAAGAGTGAAAGCTTGTTTCGAAGCTGGAAAAAAAAAAAGCTTTTATTCTGCTTTCCCTTTGGAAGACCGGAATGAGTATACATTTAGTCTAATAAGCTGTTGCATTATTTAGAGCTCTCTCAATTCTTCTGCACATTTACTGTAATGACCTGTCAAGGCCGAATGCAGTCAGAAAGGACTGACTTCAGCCGTCATTCAATAATAGACTAGAGTAAATAGGTTTTTTGGTTCACAAAGACTGATGTTTGCTGTGAATGGATTGCTTTAGGGCAGTCAAACTGTTACAGGATACATTATTATTAAGGTTTATTCCATTTATACCAGTCAGGTATTACAACATTACATGATAGTGAATATTGATTTGTGACTATTATGGTAAATGTGGTAATTTGATACTCAAACCAACCACATACAGCTTTCAGTTGTAGAAATATAAGACTAAGTAGCAATTTATTACCTCTCCAGAAACCACAATAACTCCCAAACACTTAACATCAGGAAATACCAAACAACACTGATGTTGTATCCATAATAATAGTGTAGTTCAAACGCTTCAAGATATTAAACATTGGCTCTTATCTAACCTAATCTCTTTCACAGTGAAATGAAAGATACTCTATATGTCCCCCTTAGGGACATTTGGAGGAATATTTCACTGATGACAGTTTCGATGCACCGATTTACATCATGAGGTCAATATCAACTTTCATATGTCATTGAGGTCTGATTCCAGCTTTGACAGTATTTCACAAAGAGATAAACTAGGGTTCAGATTTGTTGTATTTGAATACAGCAGAATTACTTGTGTAATCCCAAGCATATGCCCCTAACCTTTAGCATAATTGTTGTTTAATATATAAAACTGTCAAGTGTTTTATAGACTGAAAATGGTGAGTTTTTAGTTTTGACATGTAAAACATAAAGGGAAAAAAAAAAAACTGTTTCTCAACTATAGGAGCTGCCAATCATGGAAATTCATCTGTCACCGCTAAAAGCTCACCAAAAAAGATTTTCACCCAGGAATTTTCTATTTAAAAGAAAGAGAAGTAGATTTGAAAAATGTTGATGTTGAAATTAGTCACTATGATTTAATAAACTTGGTGATATCATAAATACTGTTCCTGTAATAAAACTGATCAAAAACACCTAAAAAAAAGTCTATCTTGATATCTTAAAAATTGTGAAATAATAACATCTTCGGTTTTTTGGACTAACAACATGATGATGGAGAGTTAAATTTCATGATAAATCAAAATTCTTAGACTTTTTTTTTCCTTCAACCATAAACTGTAGGACAATTTCCCGTCCCCAGTTTCCTCTCTGATGCATCCCCAGACATAAAGACGTTAGACACTTAGCCAGAACACTGTCTGACTAAAGGTCTACAGAAAGAAATGGGAACACGCTGTCTACAGAAAGAAATGGGAACAGAACGCTTTTAGAAAATACAGTATTCTAGCTTATTCAGTAATTAATTTTAGTTGAAATCCGAAATGCTGAGTTTCTTCAGCCCCCATAGTAGCCTTTCCAATTTTAGTATTTGTTTGAATCTCCTGGACTTCTCTGGCCCAGTAGCAAAACCAAACAGTCTGAGAAATACTCTGTGGTTTGTTGTTTATCAAAGCTCTGTTTGATCCATCAGATGAATTCCCTTGACAAGTATTTGCAGTCACATAGCAGTGTGGAGCAACACATGTATCCGATATTCTTGGTTGAAGCATGTGGTGTGCATTTCAACTACTGTACAAGCTTGACCCACTACGAATAATGACGTCTGTGTTTAAAAATGTAGTAACTAGACCCTTTAAAGTTTTAATAAAACAATGTGTTTACAAGACTTGCTCAGATTTAGCTGTAAAGGCTTACCACTCAGTTTTATAATAATCTAAGCTTCAAAACGACAACAGAATAGGCTGAAACATTCACCTTGATTCTTACTTACTCTTCTTGTGAGCATTATTATTGGACGTGAGTGATGAAAAGCTGTGTCAAATTATCTTGAATTATTCAGCTGGCTCCTTGCAGCATTGGCCTTTGATTTATTTGCAAGTTTGTTGAGTGTTGCTTTGCCATGGCCTTCCACATCCCCCTCCTCCTTCCATCATTTGCTCGACTTTCACTGCAGTGAAAGGCACCAAAGAAAGAAATGAGAGAAGCTTTGTGAAGGACAGTGATTGTTTGTTTATGAGGATGTTAGCCTTGTGGTGACATGTTTTTTTTTTTTTTCTTCTTCCCATCACGTGGCCAAGTTTAAAAGGTAATCGGAGCACTGTGTAATCAAATAGAACCCAAATCCTGTTTTTCTTTTCGTTGGGGGGTATGCAAAGGAGAGTTTTTTCCATTTGATTCATATGGCTTCAGTTCTGAACCCTTGGACAAAACCACTGAAGTTGCATTTGCTTCCAAAGGGTAAATTGGGAAGTTGAGTCACACACAGCTTGGTTGGCAAGGGAAAGCAATGTTTCTCTGTGCGTGTAAGAGTTTGTAGATAACCTTGATCAAGTTGAAATTGATTTTTCTCTGTATTGCAATGTTGGAGCGTTGACTAGAATGTGATTTCTTTATTTCCAATTAAGATACAGCGTATAAAATTTTTTGTTAACACTCTCGTGCTTTTCACTGCTTTCTGTTTAGTGATGGAGCCTACCGTTGTGAGTACATCCACCGTGGCCCCTGATGAGTTTGACAGGAATGTGCCACGGATCTGCGGAGTGTGTGGTGACAAGGCCACTGGCTTCCACTTTAATGCCATGACCTGTGAAGGATGCAAGGGCTTTTTCAGGTATGCTAATATTCAGTCAAAATCTGACTTAATCTCCAGTGGGTCCTGGGAATAGCATATAAGCTCTATGAAAAAGGAGTGGATTTTTACTGACCTTACACAAAGCAATTAAATTTTTAGAGGGGAAATAAAGTACAATAAAAAAGAAATGTATTAAAAGATGCACAATACAATTAAGCCAGTACATACATACTGTTGTGTGGACACTGAAGAAGCCTCTGTTTTCCCGGGAAAAAGCTAACCTGCTGGTAAAACAACCTCACCTCCACTTTTTCCTGCTGCCACTGGTGAGTCAAGACTTGGAATTGCAAGCGTGACGAGCATTGATCCATATCGTTTCTGAGCTTTGCACGTGATTCATTTGCATTGTGCACACGGACGGGAATGGGTGTCCCTCCTGCTCTGACTGCTGCCGATGTTATGCTGCAGGATAACTGTGTAAGACTGACTGCTGTGCTTAAGAAGCCGGAGGGGCTCACCGCAGCACTCACTTAGGGTTGAGCTCCACTGTTGTTGCCATAAAAGTCTCCAGCAACACAGAAAAAGTTTTTTTTTGGAGAAAAAGAAGTCGCTAGAGAATCTGAAAGTTACCAAATAGAGTGACAGGGTGAATAGGTTTGCAACGGTGTTTTCCCTCATCCTGACCACAGCCTCGCTCAACCCCATCTGTTCACCACACTTGGCCTTGCCCCTCAGTGTCAACGCGCACTTCCCACTTTGTTAGAGTTTTGCTTTCACAGGGTAGTTAGTTTCACTTTAATGGTAATTTAAGGTTGCCAGCTAATTTGTCATGCGTTTTTTGGACAATCTAAGAAAAGCTGAAGGCCTGGAGAAAACTCTCATGCACAGCAAAGATCTGCAAACTCCCCCTGGAAACGAACCCAAAGTCTTGTTGCTGGGCGGCAACTGTTCTAACAACCTAGCTACTGTACTGACCCCTTCTCTCTGCTCCCTGACGTGGAAAAGTTTAAAATTTGAAGCAAAGACAAAACTGGAACAATTTGTTTTCCTATGTTTTGTTTTGAAGTATGTGCGTCTGTTCTGTACATTTGCGTCTGTTCCTCCCAGCAGTGTCGGTATTCAAAAGGAAAACAGAAAAAAACGGATGTTTAATAATCTCCTTCCTCGTCTGTCACATGGCCTTCGTCTGAACTCTCATAAAGCACGTTCATCTGTGTTTCAGCTCACATGGGTTTATAGATGCTCAGACGTTCGTGTGACTAAATCATTACTCTGCGTCACTATTTTGCTCAACTTCTTTGATCCAAAGGTTTGATCCAAGAGCTCAACTTCTCTCTTACCCTCAGATTCCTTGGCACATGTCCATATTTTTTCTTTTTTCTTTTTAATCATAGACCTGAAGGAAAAAATATCTATTTCTGCCTTGATTATATTTGTGCAAAACACTGAATGTGTGTCCCTTTTAATAAAGATAAAATTAAATTGTAAAATAAAGTGTATTTTCTGTTTACCCAGAAACAACTTTATACGATTCTTCACAACATTTCTACAATCGTCTTGTCACAATTAATTTTGACTTGAGACTTTTGAAGCTTGAACAGCTACTTCTTACGCTCTGAAGAAGTATCTGTAGGATCTGAATACAAATGCATGCCTCCTCACGTTTCATTTTTATTTGAGACAAATTGAAAAACGTAATGTTTTTCTTTCACTTGACAATTATGTTCTACTTTGGGTTGCACTATTAGTACACACACCGCGCTTTGTTGTAACATGACAAAAGGTGGAAAAAAGTTCAAGGGTTATAAAAACTTTTGCAAGGAACTGTAGACGTATTTTAATAACCTTTGAAATGTATGTCATTTATTTAGGCGCAGCATGAAACGCAAGGCCTCCTTCACATGTCCCTTTAATGGCAGTTGCACCATCACCAAGGACAACAGGCGTCACTGCCAGGCATGCCGCCTCAAACGCTGTGTGGACATTGGCATGATGAAAGAGTGTAAGTGGGGGAAAAAAAACCCGGTGACCCATATTTTTAGTGCATGATTCTAACCCTTGTAGCTGGAATTTGTTTAAGCTGATATTTGCCAACAAGAAGTTTTCCAGTATCTTTCAGTTTAATCCTCAATAGTTTCAAACAGCCATAAAAACACTGTAACTCTTAAAGTAGGGGACTTGTTTAAATTTAGTCGCTAGGTTATAATTTGCTCTTTTGATTATTCTGTGGCTTTGTTAATAGATTATCTGGTTGGAAACTTGAGCTTCTGTATTGTAATTTACCCAACATGCTGTGTATAAATAAAGTTAATTCCAGGGTTTGATCCAAGAGAAGCTTCCCACCAAAAGAATGTAAAGAAATATGTTTCCTTACTGTACTTCCATTACATCAGATCCAATTTCTCCAGAGGAGGGGAAAAAGGCAAAGAAAACAAACACTCTTTTTTTAAGTTGTACAACTGGTATATGCATTCATCAGGACTCAGGACTGGTGGGTGGGGGGACTTTTGTCTGTTATGTAATCTTTCGACTCAGGTTAAGTATCTCTGGGTCTTTGCCCCTTTTTAGAGTGTTTACATGCTTTGGTTAAACAAGTGGAGCCTCTCGGCATTGTGTAAAGTATACCACATCTGAAGTTTAAACACCTTATGTGCAATCTATCCTGGCCTCTTCTCGCTACAGTTTTATGTTTGTTTTTATAGTCTGCATATGGCAGGCACATCTCGTCTTGTTTTCTGCTAATATCCGGATATTGTCCAAAGTTCTAAGTTCTCTTTTATGCAAATGGTCTCAGCCTGCCAGGTGAATGTTTTGTTTTTTCACCCTCCACCTTCTTTTTATTTTATTTTTTTCTTGTTGGCAACAGACCTTACAGTAAGCTTTATGTGAACAGGAGCCAGTGATGTGGCTGTTACTGTTGCAAAAACAGCAGCATGTTGTCAAGAGCCGGCTCTCTCTCTGTTTCTGTGAGCTAATTCAGCGGCTAGAACAACAAGGAGCAAACGGAACAAAGACAATGTGTTCGGTTGTTCAGTGCAGCAGGGGTCTCCATATAGACCCATCCCCTCCCATTCTCTTCCTCCAGAGAATAACAACCTCCTTTCACCCAATGCAACATAAACATGCCTGTCATCACAGTGTTGAGCCCAAGTAATCTACCTTTGAACAGTTTTTGATATTTGGATGGATTCTGTTTGTGTGGTTATTTATAATTTATCATCCATTGGTTTACCTGACCTGTTTGGTTTTTCTTCTGTTTTATTTGTGCTATTTTTACCCAAAGAAAGCATTTCTTTTCTTTTCTCCTTTTTTTTTTCATCTGGAAGTTGAGTTTACTCTGAGTGTAGATTTCAAACGTTCTCTTCGTCTTGGCCTTGCAGTCATTCTGACAGACGAGGAAGTGCAGAGAAAGAAGGACCTGATTCAGCGGAGGAAGGACGAGGAGGCACAACGTGAAGCAGAAAAGGAAGCACGGAGACCGAGACTCACGGATGAACAGAGTCACGTCATTGCCACACTGGTGGAGGCACACCACAAAACATACGACGACTCCTACTCTGATTTCTGCCGCTTTAGGGTTGGTGTCTCAGTTAATTTTGCTCGACATCAAATCAGCACAGTGCAAGGCTAAAATGTGTAAATGACAAAGACTGACTTTAGTGATTTGCCATCTTGGCTTTCTTTTATCTTATAGTCATAACACTTTGACTTTGCACTAAAATAATCCTGTGAACAATCACTTGAATGATTTCTCTTCTTAAATACTATCCGCATAAACCAGAAATAAGGCCTTTCATTTCTGTCCCATTTTCTCATCCACTAAACTTCCTCTTATGTACATTCTTGTGACTTTTTTTCTGATTAAATTAGAATATCACTGAGAAGATAATTATTTCTGTACTTCATCAGCATCAATTCAGAGTGCTGTATGCAAGCATATTGCTGCAATGAAAATATGATAGAAATAATAATCATAGCCTGAAGAATATTATGAGGCAAAACCCATTTAAGAGTATGGAGGAGATTCACAAGTTTTCAACCGCAACTAAATTCAGTATCTCATTTCAAATGATTCATTCTTTCGTTGATTCACAATTATTCTTTGACCAAGCAGAAAAAAGTTGTAGCTTTAATGGTTAGGATGTCGTTTAACAACTTAGCTTGTGTTTGAAGCACGTAATGTATTTGGACAACCTGTCTGAAGACAGCTACACAGAGTTCAGGCAGATGCAGGACATTTTCCAAGAATACCAATAGAAAGCATTGAGTTGGTTCCACAATCTCAGTTGGATAATCTGAAAGCCCACATATCCCACAATCAACTTTCATGATGTGAAAAGACAAAGGAATCCCTAATAGGGGACTAATGATTGCACTATTATGTTGGGCTTGATAAGTCACCATACACAAATGTATCCAGGATATGTTTATATTTTTCATGCTAAGAGATTCTTGAACCTGAAACTTGTCAGAAGTGTCCAAGTTGGACTAATCAGAATATGGCTGCACAGTTTCTCAAGGGTCCCATGTCCTCTGCTGGAAAACCTTATGGAGATTCTGCTTTCATTTTCTATCAGGACGTGTCAATACCTGCTTTATTGACTATTGCAGTACCGTGTTTGATTGGACTGCAGACTTGCCAGACATAAATCCAATAGAGGATTAGTGTCCAAATTCACTCCTTAAGGGCTTCTGTCCTTCATGTTTTAAATTGTTCTTTGGTTCATCCCATCTGACTTATGAGTCGGTCATTAACACATCTCTGCACAACTTGACCACTGAGAAGGTAATCCTACCAATTGATTAAGACATGTTAGAGCAGGAACACTTCTAAAATATGCTGGGCTCCAGTTCTTGAGGATTGGAGGTGGACACCTCTGCCATATAGAATCTATGGATATTGACAAAACAAAAATGAGAGAAGTCCAAAATAGGCAAACAATCTGAAGACTGGTGTCAAAGCAGCCTGTGGGTGATCAGACCCACAGGCTGATCACCTCCATGACATGCTGCATAGTAAGCCCAGTGTAACATTGTAGTTTTCTGTGAAAAATGTCAGATTTTTATTTGTCTCAAACTGTAATAATTAAGTTTATGGAAATCCACTCTTGAAAAGCATCAAAAGTGAAACAAGTCTATTACTTGTTTCACTTTTTAAATTAAATTACTGAAATAAATATTTTCTTGATGATATTCTACTTTTTTGAGACACACCTGTATAAATTAATCTTAGGCAAAATGGCAAGGGAAGGCCGTTTTTGTGGTTGAGCTTTCATAAAAGGCCTCCCTCTCCTGTGCAGCCTCCTGTGCGTGAGGGCCCAGTGACGCGAAGCGCGAGCAGAGCTGCCTCCCTCCACTCCTTCTCTGATGCCTCCTCTGACTCCTTCAGTCACTCTCCAGGTAAAAAGCTTCACAAATAAAAAGTTTCTCAAATCACCAGCAATGTGACCCTTTTTATTTGAATATTCTAAAAAGTTATGATATCTAAGGCAAGTTTGAGAAACATATTTTCATTTTCTGTTTTTTTTTAACTACATGGTGGATTATGGCATTAAATTAGCCTACAGTGCTGAGAATCCAGGCAAACCCCTTCGAATAATAAGTACCATGCAGACACCTGACTCCAACTTGTAAACAGCCATTCATTAATGCATCCATCACTAATGAAGAGGAGACAGCTCAAGACGTGGTCTTAGCTTGTACAAACACACAGCAGGCAGGGACAAATTATGGAAAACAACCGTTGCTAGCTGTAAATGCTCCATATGTTTTCCGAGCTGCTCTCCGCAACTCATCAAACCTCTGCTTATTTATTTCCTAATCATCTACGTGTCATTGTTTTTCTCATTATTTTTATATGGTGTTAAACATGAACTAATTTGTCGCTGCAGAGTCTGTTGACACCAAAATGAACTTCAACAACCTGCTGATGATGTATCAGGAACATGGCAACAGCCCGGACTCCAGCGAGGAGGAAGGCTCCAGCTTCTCAATGCTTCCCCACCTGGCTGACCTGGTCTCTTACAGTATACAGAAAGTGATTGGGTTTGCCAAGATGATTCCCGGTTTCAGGTACGTTAGTGTGTGCACGAAGAATATCTTTAAGCTCAACTAAGAAACAGCTTTCAACTTGCATTACCATTTACAGCACTTTTTAAAATATCCACACCCTTTGAGATTTATTCATATTTTGACTCAAAACAACTGTAAATTTGAATGTTTATCATTAAAGGTGACACAAAATGATAAAATGTGACAAATGATATGTTTTTATAGAAACCATAAAAGTGTGGTGTACATTTGTATTCAACTGCTTTAAACTGTTACGTCTGAATACAGTTGTGTAAAAGCCATCACTGTACATTTTTAGCATCGACACGCATTCTAGAGTTGATGGGAAGATGGATGGATGGAGCTGATTACACACAATCGTCTACAATCCTGTCAGCCTGTGTGTGCAATCCTGAAAGAAAATACATCAGGAGCTGCAAAAGACTTGAAACTCTGCCAAAATTTACCTTTCAACAAGACAGGAATGACTTAGATTTAGCTATACACATGTTGAAATGATCTAGTCAAAGTCTGGATTTTAATCCAATTGAGAATCCACAGCAAGACATCAAAATAGATGTCAGAACGTTGATATCACAGATGCTTCACAACAAGACTGACAGTGAGCTTTAGTGAAAGGGGATGGTAAATGAGCAAACATTCTCAAATATGTGCAAAGCTGCTGGAGGCACAACACAAAACGTTTGCATCTGCAAGGCACTGACTCGGATGTAGGCTGAAATACATACATGCCGTACTTTTTTAGATTGTACTTTTTTTTTTAAAAACAGTTACAATATATATTCTTTTTTTAACACATTCATATTTGTGCTGTTCTATCACATTAAACAAATAAAATATATGACGGTTTATGCTTATAGCGTGACAAAGTTCAAATAGTATGAATACTTTCGAGTTGTGAGGAATACAGCAATAAAAGCGAACGACAAGAATTGTTTACGGTTTTGTTTTTGATTCCCAGTTGTGAACTTTGACTTTAGCCCATGAACAGTACAAGAAGAGATAAACTGGAAGGAGGAATTTTACTGTCTATAATCTATTTTTCTTGATTTAATTTTTGTTCATTTGTTGTTTTTTTGGTTTGTTTTATTCTGATATACTTAGGAAAACAAAACCTTTGCTTCCTTAAACCTTTGGAATTGCTCCTCATGTTAATTTATTTGTAAAGTTCATGTATTCTTATCTGAGAGTGACATTTGACACACTTTTGAAGACTTTGCTCACGTATCTTTTCTGCCAAATGAATTGATTTCATTCCATAGTGTGGCATATAGCCATGGTTTAATGACCATGGCAACCAGATTAATGATGTATTGTAGAATCCCTCACAAAATGCTTTCTTTCATAATACAGTAGGCATTTCTTAAAACCGTGCTTCAAGTGTGTCTTGTAGGTAGCTCTCCAAACTTTAAGAGACACATTTTCCTCTTACAGTCACTCACACACCCAAGTTGTGAATCTGATAAGAATGTTTTTCAGTAACATCAGGAAATACAAGAAATACTGACTTGTTTAGATCTTTCCGTGGCACCTTAAGATTCAAAGATAAAAAGAAACAAGATGAACTAACAAAATAATATACAAAATGTAATGCAGTGATTCCCAGGTATAGTATTGAAAATATATATTTTTTTCTATACTAAAACGTCCTTCCTTTCAACGTAAAAATGCATCACGTTCTTTGAAGTTTATTTTTTTATGTTTAATAAAACTCAGATGAAGATTAGGTACATGTGCTTTGACGAATAAATGGTGATAACCTTATAATTCCTCCATTTTATCTGGTATTACAAACTACAGTCTCTTACATGAAACTTTATGTATGATAATGTTTATTTTATTTTATAGTTACTCTTTGTTCCACGTTATTGTTTAAAGTAAGCCAAAATCAGAATCTGTAAATCGCTGATCGGTGGATTGACACTCTTTATTTATTTTGCGCAGCAAAGATTATTTTCCAGAGGCTGTTTCTGTTATCCTCATGGAAATCGTTTCTTCTGCAGTGTGTGTGTCAGTGTGTTGACAGGGACAAACGCAATGTGTGTCGAAGGGTCAATTCAAAGTCAAGGCAGAAACAAGCCAGAGCCTGTATTTTCCTAAAGGTTTCATAATAGGTAATGGACGTGAAAAATCACTTTAGACCCTGTTTGCCCTCTTTGAATCTGCTTTCTAATCCCTTTAACAACACCCTGGGTCGTCCCCTTGACGTCTCCAGGCCTCAGCTCATAATTCCTGTCAGTTTATTGACTATGTTTAGAAATATTTTTGAGAGAATTGTTGTTACCAGATGAAATGCTTTAACTAAGCTAAACCCTAGACGTAATAACCTGTCTGTCAGCTTGCAAACAAAACAAACAGTTGCACATTATCTTTGAGAGTCCTGAGTGGCCTTGAACTTCAACTGCATTTCAAAAATTTAATTACGTAAAAGCCATGATTTTTCTACACCAAACTGATAAAGTTTGACATAATTAGTAGTAGGTTTTGCAGTTTTATTAGCTAACCCTGTTTGAAATAAACCATTCTTCTTTTATTCCAGGGAGCTAACTGCAGAGGACCAGATTGCTCTGCTCAAGTCCAGTGCTATTGAGGTGATCATGCTGCGGTCGAATCAAAGTTTCAACCTGGAAGACATGTCCTGGAGCTGCGGTGGGCCTGACTTTAAATACCAGATCAGTGATGTCACCAAAGGTCAGTTTGAAAGCTGCTATATTTGATCTGTCAGTTTGACTGCTCTGAAAACAAGCCACTGTTCAGGGTTATTTACAAACTGAACGCATTTTAACAGCTAGAAGTTATAGAAAATATGTCAATATGTTAAGAATATTGTTGCAGGTGTGTGTCTCAGTGATTATAAACAATACACACAGTAACCAGAAATTCCCAGTGTTTACTCTTTTGGGACAAAGGTGCTAATTGAATTGTCTCTGCGTAACCAGTCTTGCATATCTTTAGCCCTTTGGGCATGGCTTTCCTTTCCCTCTCAAGCAAGATCTCTTTCTGCGATCACGTAAGGAATGTCTCTCCCTACCTGCTCCTTGTGCAAAACAACAAGTGTGTGAACCAGCAGCAGAAGCGCTGTTGTGCTCTTATCTGTCGCTGAGGACTTTCGGTCACTGAGTGTTTGTCAGACACATGAGAGAACAGATGTGTTTTCTCATTCACTAATCAATAGTGTGTGCATTCTGTACTCTTCACGCTTTTGTGAAACATTCACTATGGTGGACTTGCAGAAAAACTTCTTTCAACAAAGTTTGAGGGGAAAAAAAACATGCTTGCAAGGGTGTTGTGTGCATTATGAGCGTTTTTCTAAATGCTTGTAATGTATGAAAATTAAAGGTGTTTTTTTTATTTTTTAGATTGCTTAATGTGAAGTAGCGGTAGTCTCAGAAAGGCAGGGAACTTGATCTGTTCAATTCTGTAGCATTAAATAACAATATACAGCATTTTGCTTCATAATGTTAAACTTGGCACAGAGGCGGACGTCACAAACATGATGCTCTTTTGTCTCCGTTACTTGTACCATTTTACCTTGACCTATCTGTACTGAGTTAAAAGCTGAGCTCTGTGTATATTTATGTCTACTGGGCAGGTAAGATGACCTTTGCAAGATATTGTTTTATTTTGTCAGTGTATTTACATAAAAATATGTTTTACATGACATAGACACTCATTTAAAACTGAAAAGCAACATCTATTCCCACTGCTGCTAAAATATTATAATGCACTCCATATTTCTGTCTTAAAACGTGACCTTTATTTATTTTTTTACATTTTAATACATAAACTAAAGCAGGAATATAAAATAAAGACATTCTGAAAGTAGTTGTGATTTTCAAAAGCTTATTTTCCAGAACATTTGACCTTTCCTCTGCTCAGCTCCTTAGAGTACCATCATATTAGCAGATTGATTGTATCTTGCCAACTGCGATGGGTGGCACTGCTTTACTTTACGACCCTTGGCTCTTCATGTTTTTAGTGAGTGGATGTATTTCCACAGAGACAAATGTGTCTTATTTGTAAGTGAGGAAAAAGTTGGAGTGATATTTTATTTTATTTATTTACTTTTTTTTTTAGCTGGCTGACCCAAAATAGGCAGAAACATGCAGGGGAGGGGCAACATTGCATGTAATGGTGCAACGTGAAATGCTTACGAGATTTATTGATGCCAGTAATCAGCCAATGGTTGATAAAATCATACTAAACATACAGTTGTGTGAAACAGTAATTGCCCCATCACATATTTTTCTTTTTGCCACACTGAAAAGTTTTTATGTCAAATATAACCTGAGTAAAAATGTATTTTTTTAAATAGTAAGAGTAAAGACCATCAATACCCCATTGTTAAAAAATAATTATTAATGGGGATTATTCACATCTTCTATGTTCCTTTTGTACAGCCAGTGTTTGTACAGTGTTTTGTTGCAAAATCAACAAAACACTTCAATATACTCTATTTGAAAAGTAGGCTGAAAGATCTTAAAAAGCAACACATCATGTCCCGATTAAATGAACAGGTGAGAGACAAAGTCACTGACATTTTATCAGTCTGGATTTCGAAACCATTTCTGTGGTTTGGTGATCTAACAAAGCACAGCGAGAGCCTCTGTTTACAAACAGAATAAACATGGAACAGCAGTAAACGTCCCCACAGCGCTCAGTCGACTAAAATTACTTCACATTAACGACATCATCTAGGAGGTCAAGAAAGAATGCAGAGCAGCATCTAAAGCACTGCATCTTACCGATCGGGACAACTTGCTGCAATGGATGGAGCCACGAATGCTGGTGTCCGTCAGACAGTCTCGCAGAAGAGTGCCATTAGTTTGTGATCGTAAACTTCACCAGAATGTAACTATATGCTTGTCTCTCATAGCGGGCCACACCCTGGAGCTGCTGGAGCCTCTGGTGAAGTTCCAGGTGGGCCTGAAGAAGCTGAACCTCCATGAAGAGGAACATGTGCTGCTGATGGCCATCTGTTTGCTCTCTCCAGGTACTGTTAGGAGGGAGAAAGGTGTTTTCTGTGTGTTCTGCACAGAACATAGAAATGTTATTTGCTTCATCCTCGTTTCTGTTTATTTTCTATTCCTGCCCAGTCACCTCTGAAAACATCGTAAATATATATTTTTTCCTGTCATCCGAATCAGACCGTCCAGGTGTGCAGGACCACGTGAGAATCGAAGCTCTCCAAGACAAGCTGTCAGAGACCCTGCAGGCCTACATCCAGCTCCACCACCTGGGTGGACAGCTGCTGTATGCCAAGATGATCCAGAAGCTGGCCGACCTGCGCAGCCTCAACGAAGAGCACTCCAAACAGTACCGCTCACTGTCCTTCCAGCCGGAACACAGCATGCAGCTCACTCCGCTGGTGCTGGAAGTGTTCGGCAGCGAAGTCTCTTAGAATCCACCGCCGAACATCAGCGGCACGGTGAAAACGGACGGAGAGAGCTGAGAAGGTGCTGGATGGACTTTAAGCTGACGTGGGTTACGGCGCAAGTGGAGCAGAGAAAGTGTAGTGCGTGCGTGTGCGTGTGTGTTGGTGCGTGTCTTCATCTCTGTAACGTCTGAAGAAGTGTGTCTTGTTGCAAAGGCCAAGCTTGTGCGGAGAGCAAGCAGATGTTAAATAACAGTAAACAAGGGAATGTCATGTACTACAACTAAGCTATCAACAGGACATTTGCCTATATATCTATATACATGTTTTTCTACTTATTTAATTCAAACAGCTGCTTTAAGATGCCTGGACATTTTGTGCGTGCACGTGTTGTGCACACAACTTTTCACAACAAGCATCCTCAGTTATAAATTTAGCCATTCAGTTCAGCTACCTCTTCATTTTACTGGGTTGTTTTATAACTACATCACCTCGGTGAAAGAGTCACTTTCACACAAACAGTTTGGATACCGCACATTTCTAGTTTACCAGTGCAAAAGCAGTGCCTGCACACAACTTTGAATCTTTGGTCATCTTGAAATTGTTGTTTGTTTTTGCTTCTTTCTAAGGCAACATATGAAAGTGACTGTGCACAATTTAAACACATGCCTTTCAAAGTTTCACCAAAGGTATGGTCAAATAATCTAGAAACAGCTTCCATTACTGCTGCTCCATAGTTTGCTTTCCTCATGCAACCACTCTGCAGGTTGAGTATAATGAAGGAAACTATCATCATACAGATTTATACTGAAGAATCCAGAGCATTCTCTGTGATTTAGTGAGGTTTTTGCTAGGACTTTAATAAAGTGGCTGGGTTTGAGGTGAGAATTAGCCACTAGTTGTATTAGCTATTTTTACACTGCTAATTATTGATCAAACCAAGACCTCTTAATGGCTTGTAACTCCTCAAAGTATCTTTGATTAATCTATGGTTTGATTGTTTATTTCTATGTTTATAAATACTGCTATCTCATATATTCTAAGCACTGTTAAGCCACCCCTCTGCATCCAGTATATTATCACAGATGTTTAAAGGGCTAACATGCCAAACCTAACTGGAACAGTAAGCGGAGGCCAAAGCTGGGGGCCTATCTTCTTGTTTATATATAGCTGCATACTTTACTTGGACTTGGCATAAATATGGAAATAATTGCAATAGTTGTTTTTGCGCGTTTCGTGTCATTTCGCCTATAAAAACCAATTCCATGAATTGTTCCTATCCAGTATACCGTGAGCTCAGAGGGAGGAGAGCTTGGGAAGCTGCTTCGGACCTCCACAAATATCACACCCCTTTCGTTTCTGACTGGGAAGTGGATTTTCTAGAATGTCCGAGGGCCGGGTAGTTGCAGAGGTGCTGTGCACCTCCACAGCCTGGCCCTCCTGTTTGATGTTGTATGCTGCGCAGCCCTCTAGTGGTTGCATCCTGTAAATACCAGGTATATATATTTACATATATATTAAAAATATAAAATGTCTACCGCTGTACATAGGGCTACAAGGATCCTGAAGACTTTTTTTATTTTTTCCCCCCGCCCCAGAAAGAAATATGCAAACACAATTTGATTCGGATACATTAACACTTTGTTTTGAAGCACTCTGTTCTGTGTTTTTTGTTTGGGTATATCCTTCAGTAGGAAAGATCAAGAAATGGCTAAAACAGGGATTGCTTGTGTGTTGGACTGATTATCATCTGTTTAGTGTGATTTCACTTTGCAATGTAAATTTTTAGTAAGAGGACATGCTGCTCTCACATACAGTATAAGCCATATAAATTGCCAAGTTACACCTGCTATATTAAAGTACATCAAACTGATGACTCTGGAGACCTGGGAGTCATCATGTCCTTAGCTAAAATGGCATTTATGAATGACTTTAGGAACATAAGCTTGTATATTTATAGGAATCTGCCTCCTTTCTGCTGTAAGTCACCTTTGGCTAAAGCTTCGCCGGACAGTATCTATTGACATATAAACTAAACTGCCAAGAAAGCATTTAAGAACTGAGGCCAGTGTTGTGAGGTTTAGGTTTGACCTTGAAAGATGACATGTCCTTTTGTGTTGAAGCAATTCTCCCACAGAAGTAATTTTCACACTTCTCTACAATAGCAGTCGATTTAACCACAGACAAATTTGCAGACAAATAAGTCAAAGGAAAAGAAAAATGTCTTTTTGTCTATTAAGCTAAGAGTAACCCACCACCCCATGTCCAACATACGGGACCTTAGAAAAGTCTCCACACTTCTTGAACCTTCAGATTTTGTCACATTACGGACACAAACTTCCACTTATTTGATTTTATGAGAGAGACCAACGCAAAGTAGAATATATTTGTGAAGTGAAAGAATTTTCTTTTTTTTGATGGGAAAGAATTTGGTATTGAACCCCCCAAAAATCCAGTGTGCCTGTATTTAGCTTGATCCGTTTCCCATCATGTCCTCCTCAGCTTACCTGTCAAAAGCGAGGAAAGACATTACCACAGCATGATGCTGCCACCGCCATTTTTCACCTACAAGATGCTGTGTTCCAGATGCAAGTTGTTCGCCACACATGACGCTTTTGGAAGTAGGTGAAAAAGTAGCTTGTTGATCTCAAGTGACAGTAGCACCTTCTATAGTTTGCTCTTCAATTTCCTTTCACTTCTCAATTGTGTGCTATTTTGTGTTGGATAATCCAAGTTTGAGATTGTAACCTGACAAATGTAAAAAAAAAAAAAAGATACAGTGGGTGTTTTCTCTTTCGCCTTGGTAGGTAAATGTAACTAGATAAGGAAGATGGCGAAGGAAGAGAGCGCCCAGTTTTGTGGAGACATCTCCATATAACAGCACATAAAAAGTTGTTGCTTTGATCGGTTCAGCCCAGTTTTTTTTTTTTTTTTTTTTTTTTAAAATCCTCCACAAGGATGAATACTGTTCTAAGTCACTGTGACTTTGTTTCAACACTTCAGTCACTGTGATGCTCTGAGCTGATAGTCGGGGCTCAACTTTCAACCAGCTTTCGTAGCACAAGTTAAAGCCGCCCTTCAATATCCCCTGCTTAAAATAAAAAAATATCGTGTAGCTTTTATTTTGTATTTGATTTGATGTGCCCTACAAACGACCCTGCTGTGATTGAACTTGTTAGGAGTTAAAGCTCGATTGTGTTTAGGTAGTACCACTCGTGTGTGTTTAGTGTCAGAATAATGAGGGGTGCGGGTGGGAGGGGGGGTTACGATGTGCTTAGTTACTGAACACTGGCTTTTGAAGGTTTGAAAGTCTCCATGTTCATTTTTTGTCCCATTTTGTATGACAATGTGGGTTTGATTTTGCTCTGTTTTTTCTTTTTCTTTTTTATTTGAGATGCACCGTTGATTTGTGCATGTCTGGTAGCGTGGGAGGATCAGTGAATGTGTAAGTGCCACAGGGAGAGTTCCCTCCACACAAGAACAGGGTAACAGAGGAGTTGCACTTGTGGATTTGACAACCGAACAGGAAAGCTCGCAAGAATGTATTATAGCCACTAATTAAACACTAAATAATTTTTGTGCTCAGTATCACATGGCGTTGGGTGGAGAAATCCTCTTTTGTGCCATTAAATATCAGATTACATGTTATTTTTCTTTTACTTTGTCTTTTTCTCTTATTTAATTTCCCCCAAATCACACCAATACGTTAATGGTGCATCGCCAGAGAATCCCGTTTGTGTTTTTTTTTTCTTTTTTTTGTTGTTGTTGTGATTAGGCTGCTCAGACTCTGTATAGATTTATTTTTTAAGAACAGCATCATAACACAGTAACAATGCCTGCTAAATACATACATTAAGGTACACTATCACCAGCAAGCTTTACAGTTTCCTCTCTTGTTCTTAAGATGTTTTTATAAATTTTTTTTCTTGTACAACTGTGGCCATTACAAATCCTGTCTGGAATACAAATGTATATTCACGCCGAACTGTCAGCCATTGTCCACACAAAGGATTTAAAGTACTTTGTTTTCCCTTCAGAACAGGCATTGTAATGGAATTGACTTAAATGTAGTTCTTACAAAAAGGAGTTTCCGCAATGGATGTATATTATAATCTACCTAAAAAAAAAAGAAAAAAGAAAAGAAAACCTACCTCTTTTTAGCTCATATTTTGCTTCAGCATTAAGAATTTAAGAATTTGCCTCTGTTTTTACTTTTTTAAATATTTGTATTCAAGTGGATATTTATTGCTGTCTAATGAGTCATACTTCAATGATTACCTCAGAGATGTCTCACACATTTGGGAGAGTCCAGCTAATGAAGTCATTCATGGTTTTTGTTTGTCATTTTGCAATTTCTATTTCCTCTGAATTAGCAATGCATTGTTTTCCCCCCTTCTTCACGCACAAACTACTAGGAGTGTTTTTTGTTTATTTTTTTTTTATTTTTTAACCAGTGCCTGTACTCTGACCATCCGCACTCTGGCTAGGATGAGGCTGCATTCGCTCAGGTTGCAGCATTCTTATCTGTGTCGTCGCTTCTTTTAACTGTTTTTATAACGATAGTCGCCGACAGGATACAGTTAATCTTGCTGCCATGATGTTGATATCTGCAGCGTCTTCCCGTCGTTTTTAAAGGGGAAGCTAAAGAGAAATGACCGGAGTGAATGCAGCTTTAAGAAAACAACAACAACCACCTGACGGATTTTGCAACAGAAGAAGGGAGAGTTTTCTTTGGCATAGCTTGAGCTCTGTAATGCATGTTTGTTTTTCTAGTGTTCTCCTTCTACCTTTTCCAGTATCCTGTTGCAAAGTCTTTTTTACAATTCCCCACCAATTGGAAGTTGAAGAGAAGAGGGAAAATCCTCAATATCCATGTAATGCTGCTTCTTTTAAAAATGTTTTTTTTTAAATTGTGGCCGCCAAAATGTTGCGTGCAGTTGACGCCATACATAACATCGTCCAAAGTACGAGTTGGCAGTGGAGGGGGCAAGCCTCCTCGGATTATTGTGTCTTTTAGAACATGTGCAACTTACTGGTGCTTCCTGGGAAAATCTATTCTGCTCAGATCCTCGCATCATAACAACAGCGTTCACTTTGTCTTCTTGTCAAACTGCTTCAGGTAAACACTGAATGAAATTGGGAGTGTTTTATCTTTTTTTTTAATTCATTGGTGAGTAAAGAGGAACAGAGTTGCCGAAGTTGCATCCGCCCTGAACTGTGTGCCATAACAGGAGCCCTTTCACCGCACGCGGGGAGGATATTAACGGGGCTGGCTGGCTTCACACGTTCCTCCAGGAAATTTCAGCAGAAAGGTCATCCGACCGCATGGTTGACTTCTTGTTTAGTTTTCTGTCAATCAGTTGTGTAATCCCATTTTGTAATTAGCAATTTGGAATCTGGCATGAAATTCTCACCTTGCATTTTGACTCCAAATCCTACCCGAACCAACAAAACCACTTAATATAGCGTATGTGACATGTAGACTGAATAAACTGCTAGCTGTAAACTGCCTGCGTCGATCAGCATGTCAGGGCTCAGTTTATCAGGACTGTCGAGTCTCCTAAATTCTAATGTAATTTCAAGATATATTTTCATTTTTTTTCTATTATAAATTGGTGTTAATGTAATGTTTATTTTGTCTTGTTTTGCAAATCAAAAATAAACAATTGTATATAGCAAATTGTGTCTTTACAAGATTTGAATGAACCACGGCCTGATTAATACACAATATTAATTTTGCTTTTTTCTTACAATATAGTCAACATATGCAGTACCTTGCAGAAGCATTCAATTGTTTGTTCTTTTCACATTTTGTCACCATTTAGTCAAACATTTAGGTGTTTATTTTTAGATTTCTATGCAATAGAACACAAATTAGTTTATGTGTAATTGAGTAAGGAAAATGATGAATGTTACTTTGAAGACTAGGCTTTAAACTTTCCTTTTTGATGAAAGGTTATCCTGAGCTAAATTTGTAGTTATGCTAATGACTACTGTTATTACAATATGATGATTTTAGTTGGTTTAAGTGTCACACTGTAGAGATAATATTCTTCAACAGTGAAAGGGAAGATGGTTGGAGCTAAATAAACCTCCCTAGAGGCTCCAAAATACTTGAGACATGGGCAGAAATTCACCTTTCAGCAGGACAAACATATAAACATGCAGTTGAAATTACATTGCAATGGTTCAGGTCAAAACGTGTTTAAGGATTAACGTGTCCTAACCAAAGTCCAGATAAAAATCAAATTAATCTGTGCCAAAAATTTGTGTTCTCAGATGCTCTGCATCTAATTTGACTAAATTTGAGCAATGGTGAGTTGGAAGAATAGTCATAGATTTCTCTCATAATTAACTAATAATAATTTTAGACATTACCCAAAGTCACCACACAGTTAGCTTCTCAGTTTCCACGATGGACGGTTCAATGTACCTGAGGCTTTTTAAACTTGCACTGTCTCTTCATGGTCTTTGTCTCATGCTTTCAATTAGCCACTAGAGGGCAGTGTCTTTCATTACATGTCTCAACGTCCCCTCTGTGCCCTAATGACCTCTCAGATTTTACCACTGGCATCAGCTACAAACAGTTTAAAAAAATCAGTTAGTCTATACTGGGCAGCTGCATGGCAAAAAACTGTGTGATTACTGAAGCGCATCAGTACAGATTAACACCCACACTAGACTTATATCAAGGTACATCCGACGTACCAGCAATATGTCGGAAGAGATTGGAGTTCACCTCAGATCGTATCTCCGGGGCTGGACATGGATGGAGAGAGATTGCAAGAGTGTGGATGCACTGGAGGAACAAATAAAAGGTTATCAGAGCGATCCAGTCATTGGGCGACAGTTAATTGTCAGCTCTGCTATGAAGCGGAGGCACTTATTTTGCCTGCTGATAAGGTTGGGCTCATGCAGCCCTGCTGAGCCGTTGCATCTGTGCACGAGGTTGCATGAAGGAAAGAGGGGCTCGGGTTGCAACAGCATCCATAAGATCGGGGCTCTTTGGCTGTACTGTACAGCAGAGAAACAACTGATGTGTGTAATCTGCAAATTACCCACACCGGCAGGCTTCTGAGAAGTTAAGGTCAGTTAGAATACACTCTCTTTATGCTCAGGTCACTACTTTGGAAATTTAATTTTCTTCTCCCTGGAATAATTTGTTCCCTAAATTGGCCAATACTGTAAAATCAGTACAATAAAGTAAACACACAACAAAAAATAAATTGCTGAATTAAAATGAATTAAGATGACTTGGTCCACATTTACATAATTCCCTGTCATTCTGTTCAGTCAGTAAAAAAAAAGTCATTAAATGGGACTAAAAATCTGTCTGGGATTTGTTTCTATTTTAGCAGAATGTCAATAATTCTGACAGATCTGCATCAACCAGTTGCCTCATTATGAAAATGCTGAGATACTTCAAAGGCTCAGAGCTAGGAGGAAACTCGAAGTAAGGCTGTGGCTTTTTCTGTGAATTGTGTCAAGATACTTTTTGAAGCATCGAAAGTCGTTCAGGCCCTTCATGCAGGTTTCAGCCGTACATCAAACTGAAGCCAGCAGGATAAAACACAAGGCGCTAAAAAAGTTGCTGAATTAGCGCAGGATAAATGAAATAAAAACCCATCATTAGAGCGCCCCACAACAGTAAAGCACGGCTGAGGTCCTGTGATGCTGTGGGGGCTGCCTGGCTGTCCGTGATTAAAATAGTTTTCAAAGCTAACGTGTTTCTGATTCAGAATACGGAGTCTGATCTTGAGGTTTTGATAAAAAAAGCGGGCAGCACTGATCGAAACCACCAGCAGGTTCACTTTGTTTTAACGGTTTACAACTTGTTTTTTTCACTAAATTTATTTGTTGTCCTGCGTCAATCAACAGTTTAATCTTAAGGTACGTGCAATTGTTTCTGTTTAGTAAAATCATATTTTAATTTTAAAAAAAAAGCAAAGTTCAACAAATAATGTGTTAAAAAAAAAAGGAGATGCAAAAGAAGAAGACAAGGTCGAATTATTGCTAAATATCCAGCTGAAAGAAACTAAAACACTGCAGTTCTTTTGGTTTTCTGCCATTTTTCAATTAGAAATGCTAGAAACACCACAAGGCTCCTTCACCCATTCAGCTACTCATCAGTCGGGTCGCATTACACGGAGCAGCATTTTGTTCCCCATCTGCACAACAATTCTTTGTTCATCTCTTTTCCTTCCTTTGACCACTTTTGATGGATACTGACCACTGCAGAGTGGGAGCAGCCCACAAGGGCAGCAGCTTTAGAGATGCTCTGGTAGTCATCTGACCATCACCATCTGTCTCTTGTCAAACTCTCTCAAGTCCTTGTAACATTTCTTCCAACATTAGCTTTTAAGAAAACGATCACTTACTGCCCAATATACCAGTAACTAGAACCATGAGAGAAATATGTGATTTATTATTAATTTTTTTTTTCCTCCATTTTTAGTTTTCGCAATGTTATGCCAGATGAGTGGGTGTTGGAGTGTATATTCCCACAGGCCTGTTCAGTAACATAGAATGGGCCTGTGGGAAATACATGTAAGGTTCATGCATGTCGGGATGTAACTCAAACACATTATATATTTTGTTTATGTTAATTAAGAGGATGTTTTGTTTACAGTTAATGAAGACATGACATTAAAAATTTTAATGTTTCATCAGACCAATAAAATTGATGAAAGGTAGGTTTACTCCCTGATTAAAGGTTGTCAGTTTTCAGATGGTACTTTTAATCTGACAAGTGAGCCTCATCAGAATGCATATTATCATGTATTGAATACAATCTTATAGTATGCGCCCTGTGTTCCCACTTTCTAATGATGCCCTGGGCAACTGCCCATTCTGCCTGTAGGGAAAAAAAAAACAAGCCACTGGCAAAACAAACAGATAAAAAAAAACCATCACCTGTACTTTGATTGCAACTCATCCAACTACAGCTTTGTAATAGTTGTTCATATTCAGTTTTGCTACTCTGCATTTGGGCTTGTCCTAATTCTAAAAACAGCACAATGTGACACTGAGCTGACTGAACAATAAGCAAGGAAAATTTCTGGTTGCTTTTTTTTTTGCAGTTTGGTAAAGATGATGATGATGCAGGTCACACTGGGACTATTTCTTAGAACCACACTTCATGACTGGTTGGTTTCTGGGGAAAACAGCCTCTGGTCACTGGTTATTAGATAAAGAGACAGAGAAGGGATTCAGCGCACAGTAGGATGGTCGCAGAAGGCATGTATTTCTGTCTGAGTTGGTATTAATACAAACGGGTGGTTCCCTCATTGGTGGCTGATACTGTCGCAGCACATGTGCGCCCTGATAGCGCGAGCGTTGTATTTTTGTGTCCCAGCTCGGGGTACGAGTTGCTCAGTTGCCACATGGCAGCCTCCCTGCCCAAGAGGGGATGTCAGTTGTGACTTTCCAGTAATAACAAGGGCGTGTTGTTTTCTGTGTGCATATCTCACACACATGTGTGCGTGTAAGAGAGACGAGCCGTTTTAGTTCCAACCAAACAGTCACAACGACAAAACAAAGAAAAAATGTTAAACTCTGCCACCCTTTTCTTTTTCTTTTTCTTTTCTGGCAGATTCTGTGCTTCCTCACCCTGGGGCGGATGCAGGATCATTGCAACTCATCCAAATGTGTTCAGGGCTGTGGTGTTGGTTCAGAATATGAAGAACGCATCTGGATTCTCCTCCATTTTTAGGTCCTCGGTGGGGCAAAATAACAACGATTGCTTGCTGAGTGTTTAAAGGTGGAGGCTCAAAGGAAACACACCCAAACAAACTCTGAGAAAGCAGTTTCTCTTTAGTCATTGAGGTTCACACTAACATTCTACTAATGGCACAAGGAAATAAATCACTTAAAGACATTTAAATGAAAACGAAAGAAGAGTGAGGACTCCTCTTCTTCATTTCAATCCGAGGAGGAAAGAAAAACATCCTAATTTTTTAGATTTATTATTTTTTTTATTTATTTATTTTTTGCCCTTCTTGCTTTCGAGGCAAAGGAAGAGAAGAGTACAGTGTGAGTGTTTATCCATGTGTATAAGGAAGTGTTCTCCCTGGAAAAGAATGGCTGCAAAGTTACACTAATGGCTCAACATTTCCTCCATGATTTCCAGTGCCCTATATTTATACTCTACTCATGCATGTAGCATACCACTGGCTTATCCACTGGCTTCAGTAATGTGGTTTTCATTGCAGATTTTATTGTGTTACATAGTGCCTCACTTTAAATCCTCAAATTGTTCAGCATTTTTTAATGCCACAAACACAAACTCCAGTGCGTTTTTGTTGGAAATGTTGAATCAACTTAAAGTGGAGGGAAAGGGGGTCTCATAGTTGTTTCTTTTTATTTAATTTTTTTTTCTGGAATAAAAACCTGCAAAGTGTGGTGGGTATATGTTCTTCACTGTCACCTTTTAATGAAATCCTCCGCAACCAATTGCTTGACAGGTTAAGGAAGAAAGTTGTGGTGAGGTTTAAACCGGGTCTAGGATATTTCTTTGGTTGAGTTTTGTTTATTTCTATTTCTTTGTTCCTTTTTTGGTGAGATCATTCTTATTCCTGTTTGCCTTTAGTTCAGCTCCTCGTAGTGTTTCTAGTTCTGTTATTTCTTATAGTTATTTTTTGCTACTCTAGTTTCATTCGGTTTCATTTCATTAGGTCTAGTTATTCCTTAGTGTTTGTATTTTTCTCGTTCCCCCTGTGTTATCTCCTTTGCTTCCCTGTGCCACTTTCTCTCCTCCTCCCCTCAGTCTGGTCCTGCTCCCTCCACTCACACCTGCAATCAGTGACCTCATCAGCCCAGGTCTTTTGTTCCAGCACCCAACCTCCCAGTATTTAAGCGCCTCATTGTCAGTCATTACTTGCCTGGTCGTCTCGTCTCTTCTCTTGCTTTTTCTCCCTGGTTTCCCATGGAGCTCCTCGTGTCTCTAGTTTGGCTTTAGTTTTGTTCCCTGGACTTTTGTATTTTGTCAGTGAATCCTTATTTTTCATTAAATATTTACATTTACATCTCTCACAATTTTACAATTGCTGGGCTTCAGATGACACAGCGCCGACTTCACCCAATGCAGATGGAGGGCAGGAAGTAAATGCAGCCCATTTATTTCTGTTGATCCAGCATCAAAACGCCTAAAGTCTCTGTCCTGTACAGTTGTTCCAACCGTTCTAATAGAAACAAAGATAAAGGTTATTTTTGTGTTTCAAAGGTAGTTGGTCACAAGGGAGTTAATTTTAAAAAACTTACCAAAAAAAAAAAAAAAAAAAAGAGGAGAGTGGTGACAAAATTATGCTGTGGGGATGGTTTTCTTCAGCATGGACTACCAACATCATTAGAGGTCTTGAGAATTGTTCATAGATGCTCTTTATCTAGTTTTGCAAAGAATAATAAATATTCAATTTCTAGACATGTAAAGCTTGCAAGGAGACACTGAAGCTGCAGCTCCAAATAATTGAGCCAGGAGGACTCAATAAAAATTGATGACACACTTTTCAGATTTTGGTAAAAATATTTTGAAACCTTTGTATCATCTTCATTGCGCTTCAGATATGTGACACTTTGTGCTTTTGCTGGTCTGACTCATGAAATCACTGTAGTACTTTGTAGTTTTTGGTTGTCATGTGACAAAATGCATGAAAGTTCAGGGAGTGTGAATCATTTTCCAAAGCACTGGAGGCTCGAGAGTTTTGAGTAGGAATCTGGAAGATTTGAAAGCTTATTTGCCGTGGGTTGTGAACAAAACGAATTTAAGTTGCCATTATTTTATATGATTTGACATAAACATTGCTAATAATTTACACTAGGAACTGTCTGTTGAAAAAAGACAGTTTTCACTCTGGCGTTAGGGAAAACTTCAACCCCCGGCCGTCCCTCTCAGCTGCTGTTTTACTTCTTTTCGTATATTTTCCATTCATGTTTTCTGATGAGAAAACCAAGAAGCTAACAAGCGGTGCCTCTTCAGCTGAAAGGCATTTCACACCTGATGCTAAATCATTTGGTTTGACATCTTGATCGGAAATCAAACTGTTTTTTTGGTTGTTTTTTTTTTTTTTTAGATCATGGTCTAAAAACACACACCGTCATGCTGCAAAAAATTAAAAGGTCACAGTTTTCAGAGGAGCTCGGAAACTCCAACAGTGAAAGTAAGTGGGGCAGGTAATCACTACCTGAAGTGTGCCAGTGGTGAGATGTTTTGTGAGAAGGAAGTTTCAGACTTGAATTGGATGTTTTCAGCGAGAACCTGACAAAACAATTGTCGGCTCAAAGGAGTTTATCTCAGCAGTAGCAAAAGCAACATTTATTTGGAATCTTTCGCAATCAGCAGCCTTCTGCTTGTTTTCATTATTCTGGAAGGTTTCAGTGGAACTTTCTCACGATGCGGCGTGACAAGAAAGGATGAACGGTTTTATTTTTGAGGGTTTTCTAAGTGGTGCCCATTGCTACTTACAGTCAGCTGAACCACAGCTATAATTATTGGTAAAAAGATGACTTGTTGTTGGTAAGTTTCGAATACGGGATGAGTTTTTCTGACGTTTTCTGTGATGACAAGAAATGTTTTCACTGTTTTTCAATGGAGGTTTCATATACAGAGTTTTTCGCTAGTCTTCTCTTGCAGTGTCTTGGCCTTGAAATGGATTTACTGTAGATAATTAGTGTGCAGACGTCAAAGTTACAAGAAATGCACAAGGAAAGCAATCGCCCAACCTACACTTTGTTCTCTTTTTATCACTACTATATAGAGATATTTGTTTTCTTCATTCAAACCACAAAACAATGTCGCCCCACCATAGCATGGAAAGTACACTGACCCTCAAGTTTTCAATCGTTTCCTGCTTAATCATTCCTAATGTGAGGTAATAAATAATGAACAGGCCAGCACAGGTCTGGGTGACTAGTAACTATGTGAATGTTGAATTTTGTATCTCATTTCTGAAAGGTATGTCGTATAGATTCATCACTCATGGAGTGAAATATTCCAAGACTATTTCTTGCTATGTAGACGTTTGTGGCTCATTGAAAATGAAAACCCAAAATTTAATGGTTCCAAAAATTAGAACATTACATAACATCAATATAAAGAAAGCATGCTATACTGTACTTAGATTTGTGCCTCCTTTTGCATTATATACTGCATCAATGTGGCATATCATGAGGGTGATGAGGAGTCTGTGGCACTGCTGTGACGCAACAATGGGAGCCCCGTTTGCTTTGATTGTTGCCTTCAGGTCATCTGCATTGTTGGGTCTGGGGCCGCTCATCTTCATCCTGAACTGAGCCCAATAGATCCTCTGTGGGATTCAGGTCAGGCCAGTTTGCTGGCCAATCAAGAGCTGGAACAACATGGTCACTGAACCAGCTTTTGCTACCTTTGGCAGAGTGGGTAGCTGCCAGGTCCTGCTGGGAAATGACATCAGCATCTCCATAAAGCTTATCAGTAGAAGAAAGCAGGAGGTGCTCTAAAATTTCCCGGCACATGGCTGTAAATTGAACTTGTTGGAGTAAATACATTGTGCGTTGATAAAACTAACCCTAGACAGTGTGCTGAACAAACCCAACCCTCTGTGAAACAGGTGGTGGACGCAACTTTTAAAATTACCTAGAAAGTCCACATCTAGATCTAAATCTAGAATCTGTGACAAAGGTTGAAAATCTCAGTTAAAGATTCTTTCCATACAATCTGTCTAAGCTTGACGTTTTTGCTAAGAAGGATGTGTCCTTTGTTCTTCTAGGTCACAATTATGCAGTACTACTAGAAAGTTTCATAGAATGAGTTTCCATAGATCCAAGCCTTATATCAGCAAGTGATGAAGTGGTATAAAGCACCACTGCACTCTTCATGAGAATGGGGCAGTCTTTTGTTGAATTCTGGATCAAGCCTCTCTGTCTGGCAGTCCAGTGGATGAGTCTGGGTTTGGCAATTCCTAGGAAACAGCACTTGTTCTCCTGGTGTAAAGTTTAAAGTTTGGTGCAGAGGTGGTCTTGAAGTGGAGCTGATTTCAGGTGTTGGGCTTCTTTAGCCCACTAGATCCAGTGAAATGATGAGCTAGCATTTTAAGACATTTGAACAATCTCATGCTTCCGTCTCTTGTCAGAACAGTTTAGGAATGATTCTTTCTTGTTCCAACATGAATCTCCACGTAGGCAAGATTCATAAAGACACAGGAAAGTGAGACTGATGTGGAAGAACTCGACTGATCTGTACAAAACCCCGACCTTCACCTGAAAACTGAGCCAGACCGTCTCTTCCAACATCAGTGTCTGACCTTGCAAATGCAATCCTACTAGAATGCTCAGATATTCCCATAAGCACACTCCCAGAGCCCGTAGAAAGACCTTACAGGTATGGTGAAGCTGCAAAGGATTAAGAATTAGATGCTACTCAAGTCCAAATGTGTGTGAAAGCAGACAAGCAGATACTTTTGGCAGTAGAATACATTAAAGCTTTTTCTAATAACAAAATAGGAACAAATTTGTAGGATATGAATAGTTTTGTGAGGCCTTTCTTGTTTTCTCATGAGCTTGCCTTGTGGAGTATCAACATCTTCCGAATGAAACAATGACAAAATGTAAAATGTTAAATATCCTCCCTGATCTCCTGACTTTTTCCCCCTCTCTCTTAGCAGCACCATGTGAGCAGGATTTTTGGTTTGTCACCAGATCCCTGCAGAACTAATGGGGGGGATTAGCTTCAGTCCTGCTTTGAGTTTTACAGCTGATTATCAAAGGGTAGCATGCTAATGCAATACATTTAGACAATAAATCATCTGATATGTGCATTTGGTTTCTAAAACGTGTAAAACATGTTTCTAAAACATAGAAAGTGTATTTGTGTAGGTACTGTACGTTTTGGGACGCTTAGCTCATGGACTCGGGTGACAATGAATCAGTTTTATACAAGTAGAGGGGTTCCAACAGTTTTTAAAACATTAAATCAGTCTATTACTGTGAGAAAAAAGACTGAAAACTTACATCCCTGTGAACAGTTTCAATAAATGCATTGCATAATGAAAGCTTTTACTACTGCAGAAAAAAGGTAGCTACCTGACTACTGCTCATGATGTGGGTGTGCGATGCGAAGATGATCTTAAATGTCACTGTTTGGCGCTCCAGCTGAATGTCTCTGTGGTTTCCTGAACATTTAACATCTCAGCATTGGCTAAGATCACACACACGCACGCGCGCACACACACACACACGCACACACACACACACACACACACACACACACACACACACACACACAAACAGAGACGAACACACACACACAAACAGAGACGAACACACACACACAAACAGAGACGAACACGGAAGGTACACAGTAGACTCTGCTGGAAGACAAGCTGCACGTCAAATGAGAAGGTTTGTGAACTCACAAAAAGTTTCACAATTATCTATGCCGCTAGAAGTGTGAAGGCGTGTGTGTGTGTGTGTGTTTCACTATTGTTTTCAGGACCATTTCTGGCATATTTACTAACCTTCTGAAGACCAGTGGGCCTTGTAGGGCCCAAACCGGGTCCTAACATGGTGGACCCCCTGGTGTCAGGTTAGGGGTTAAGTTTACAGGTCAGGTGTAAATTAGGTTTTAGTTAAGGTTAGGAATAGACTAGTAATGGTAGAGTTAGGGAAAACAGTTCAGTATAAATGCAGTCACTAAAATGAATGGAAGTCAATACAAAGTCTCAATATGGGCAGAAATGCAAACTTGTGCGTGAGGTCGTGTGTGTGTGTGTGTGTGTGTGTGTGTGTGTGTGTGTGTGTGTGTGTGTGTGTGTGTGTGTGTGTGTGTGTGTGCTTTCTGCTGTGGCAAGACAATCCAGGTCACTTTTTATTGCTGCGTGTGTTGTAATAGTTTTATTTAGGCTGTGTGTCATGTGAGTTTTTGCAAAGAATTTGAGGTAAAGGGAAAAAACACAATCCACTCTTGCATTACTAAGCTTATCAGCTGGGTAGTTGTTTCTTTCTTTTTTTTTAATTAACTCCATTTTATTTAAAAACAAACCATGAAATGGAAGGGTGTGTTTTGTCATTTTCCCTTTCACGTATTTTCTAAAAATGTTCTCCAGGGTCCAAGTCAGGCGAAATATTTTCATGAGGTTAACTTACTTTGTGGTTTTGTTGTGGAGATCTTCTGTTTTACTCAAATATTACTCTTCGTATGATCAAGATGAAGATGTGATTTCCAAAAAAAGCATTTTTGCTCCGTTGTAACTCATTTGCCCTGGATAACATGTTTAACTTGTCTGTAAGTAATCGCCGCTTTAGGTGTATTTCAGTGCACATGAATGACACTCGATACTGTAATTTTTGTTTGCATTGTTTTATTTATGGAAGAGTTTTGCATCATATGCCACATGAGTTATATTGCATCTAAGCTTGCCTTTATTTTCTACTGTCTATTGTCATTCAGGTATGTTAAGCATCAACATAAGGTGTAAGATGTGATATGCTGATAAGTCAGTCAATCATCATTTGAACTTGAGTGAGGTAAGGCGCTGTTTGGCTTGAAGCTGTGGGTTCTCACCTCTGCAGCGGGGCATTTTCTCAGTAAAAACCACAGAGTTTCTGATCACAGCTGAAAGCAGGGGGACACCTGTTGCCCTCTTTATCAGCGCTGTGGTCATTCTACCCTATATACAGATGCAAACAGAAAAACAAATGAAACCCCGCCGAGGTCTGGTGCAAAGGCAATGTTGCAAGCCTGTGTCGGAGAATTCACTTAAAATGTCAGCACGAAGATAGCAGCTAGCATTCTTACACTTGTCGCATTGCTTTTTCACGCAAATAGAGAATCAGCCAATCAGATTTACGCATCTAGATATAATGGAGATGATTTGTTCAAATCTAGCATCTAAATGTGGGAAAAATGGGGATTAAAGTGAATTTGAACATGGCTGGTGGGTGCTGGTCTGAATCTTTTAGAAACTGGGATTTTCACATACCACTGTTTTCCCCCTTTTTACAGAAAATGGTAAAAAAAAAAAAAAAAAAAATTAAATATGCAGCTAGCACCAGTTTTGTGACTGAATGTTGGTGTCAGTGGTGAAAGGGGAAAAAAGGCAAACAAAGACGTAAGAAAGACAGCAGAAACCAGATTATGCTGAGTACTACATCTGCATGTACAATGTATTTAACATTGAAGCAGAGCAAACCAGTGTGTTGTATCTGTTACACATTCTGTGAAATGTTTCCAACACCTTGTTGAATCTATATGAAGAAGAATTCAGTCATTTCTAAAGGCAAAAGGAGGTTCAACCCGGTACTTACATGAGGTTTGTTATACTGAATACACATTATGTGTTTTATATGTGACCTGTTCCAAGTGTGTCTTACTGCTGAGTTGTTGCATATTCATCTGTTAAAATGGGCCAGTCAAGGTCCACACCTATAAATATGAGACTCTGTGGCAAGACAATAAGGTTGGTGTTCCAAGACAGTTTTAATCCACACTGACCAAACTCGAGCTTTCATGAATAAAAGCTCGAGTTTCAGTCTCTAGACGTGTGCAGCTGTAATTGTAATGACCAGCGGCTGTACAGTATATTAAATCAGCAGGGTTGGGTAAGAACACACTTTTCAGATTTCCATTTGTAATAGAAAGGGACAATTATAAAGCCCTTTTTTATCACGTAGAATCAGAATAAAATACATTCAATTTCTGTTTGTGATCTGATAAAATGTGAATTAGCTCTAACGCCTTTGCAGTGCATTGAACTCCTTTTGAAACATGCAGTATGTTGTCGCCTGGCTAAAGATAAAAATGTAAACCTTCTTTGCTCTACAATTTAGAAATAATTTTAGAGCAGTGATGCCTTTAAGTCTTTCACGCGGCCGTCCGAGGTTTCTATGTACTCTTGAGACTTTTGTTGCATGTCTGCCACTTTTTCCTCTCTCTGCCTGTGTCCTGTCTAACCAAGGTCACTAGTGCCTATTTAGGGATTGTATAAAAGGTCCAGCATCATGCATAAGAGTTGCAACAGCAATGCATTTGCAGCAACTCGAGTTTTACAAGAGGCTGTACTACAGGTGGCCTGAGTGTGCCTGTGCGTGTTTGCGTGTGTGTATGTGCTGCGGCTACGGGGGGGAGCTGCATTTCCGCCGGCGCACAGGTGCATTGTGACATGTAGCCAATGCACAACCTTGATCTAAAGTACACACAGGCACACACCAACGAGATGCTGCGATAGGTGTCATCTCCAACCACGACAATGGCGGTATGTTTCGGGTGGGAGGGGGGTTATTTCACAAGAAGTGAAGCCTCAAACTTTCTAAGCAAAGAATGAGGCTTGTGATCCAGGTGTGCATTGACTGTAGGTGCCAAATTGTCTGGAACGACACAAAAAGGAAGAGAAAAAAAAAAGCTGAGTCTGATCTCCAGACGCGATATGGTTCTGTGTGAAGGTTTCGTACCTATAGTAAAACTGTGAGATGATGCTGTCTTTCTGGCTCCTGCTCGTGATGTCTGTGGATTGTGCCTGACACGTTTTCTTTTTATTATTATTATTATTATTATTATTATTATTATTATTATTATTATTATTATTATTATTATTATTATTATTATTATTCCTGCTGTTATTTTCTCCCATTGTGCTGAGGAAGAGCAAAAACTGTGGCTTGTCTGTCGAAAAGATGGGAGAGCCACAATAAACCAAATGCAGATGCCTTTTAACATAAAAATGCAGAACAACAGCGCAGGCGCATGGGAATCTGCTCCACATCTGCATCTAAAGTGGTGGATCATAAAAGGGAGAGTTTAGAGGGATAGCGGAGAACAAATGAACATGTCAATGTCAACTTGGAGTCTAGAGATGGAGTTAAACTGTGTGATTTCATGTATTTTCCACCACCTCCGACCTCCTCCCACACACACACACACGCACACTCACTGAGGCAGGTCCTCTTTCTTGCAGCGGGTTTGTTCGTACAGCCAGTTTGAGCTGTTTGAGTTCCCAAGGTTGTTTCATTACAGAGGGCCCACTTTAATGGGAGGCATGCTGACACAACTGTGGATCAGTTCTGCAACAGCTGAGCACAACATCTGCTGAGCTTCTAAACTCTGCCAGAAATGCTCTGGAGTTGATTAAGGTCAATGTTCGAGTCAAACCGATGAATCTGTTGACTTCAGAGAAGTCCACCCTCTCCGCACGCAGTTACACTCCAAATGTTGTTTTGTTTTTTTCTTTTTTCCCCTCCTCTATTTTTCTTTATGTTTTCTGTGGCTGGACCTCTCCCCTTTTCTGTGAATCAGTCGCCCTGGCCCACCGCCCCTCTCGGCCCCCCTCTATACAGCTGTTCCCTTGCCTCATGTTGCACATTCTTACATTCTGGCTGTCAAGGACCCGTTGCACTCCTTCCTGCTGCGTGCACATTAAAGAGAAAGAGTCAATCTTACAATTTTAAAGCCCTGAAAGACAGAGTACAGCTGCATGCTGCAAAGCATGATCATGCACATGCACACAAACACACACGTCCACGCGCACACAGTCTCCCAGCTGTTTTTCTCTCAACAATCGCTGTGGACCTGGCTCATCCTGTCCCCTCCGGTCCTCTTTTCCCTTGGGTCCCATATGCACCTTCCTACTCCTGCTATTTTTAGCCCAGGAGGCCGAGAGGAGTCAGGGGCCCCCTTCACGGCCTAATCATGGCATCCGTAGCGCAACCGCTGCCTTCATATTTTCAGTACCCGACCTCCGCCTCCTTTGTTTTCCATTCTTCCAACTTCCAATCGCCGTCCCCTCCTCATCTTTTAGCCACAGGCTCAGGTAATATACTTGGGAATGCTAAACAAAGGAAAAGCACAACACAAAAACAGGCACCGACAGCCGACAAACAACAAAGCAATTAGCCAGTGTTTGGTCTGGCTGGAACAACCATGACCTTTCAGGAAACTCCCCCTTCCTGCGTGAGACGGGTCAGCTCGCCGCTCAGGCTGGCTGAAAGCTGAGAAGCGCGGCGGCCAGCATTCTCAGACATATCCGAGCGCGTTTGACACAGTTGGTGGATGTGTTTCTTTCAAAGGGTCATCGGAGCCTGAGATATCAGAGGAGCGGCAGTATTGCTTGTTGTACCGAAAGTCAAGAATCTGCTCAAGGCAATAATGTTTTGAAAAGTGCCACTCCCTGCTGTTTTTTTCTTTTAGGAAATAGAAAACTTTTAATCACAAGAAAGCTAATAGAATATTTAATTTCAAAAATCCGTGGTTCCCAAACTTGGTCCTCAAGTACCACTGCCCTGCATGTTTTAGGTGTCTCCTTGTGCCCAAACACCTGACCTAAGGAAATGGTTGATTAACAAGTTTTTGCAGAATTTGGTGGCTGCAGAGGAGACAATCATTTGAGTCAGGTGTGCTAGGACAGAGACATATCTAAAACATGCAAGGTAGCGGTACTTGAGGACCAGATTTGGGAACCAATGACAAAGATGAACAGCTTAGAGCTTGAACACAATTTAAAAACATTTTTATTTTACTTGTAACAGTTAGCTAATGAAGCCAGATATTGAAATACCTGGTATTTAACAACAAAATGAATGATGACATGGAGGTTCTGACTTTAGCTAATCACTTGTGGATGTATTTTATGACAATGCCTCAGACAGAGTTTCCTTGTGTTACATCACAGAAAAATAAAATAAATCAGATCGAACATATCAAGAGGAGAGGTGTGAACATCAACAAGCCTGGTTAGTCTTTGGGAACAATTTTCATTTTGCATAAAGATACATACGAGATTAAAGTATATCTTACAAATACACTCACCCAAATAATTGCAAAGTGTCTTGAGGACAACTGAGGCAAAGTTTTGGAGTGGTCAACACAAATCTCTGAATTCATTCATATTGAAAATGTGCCGGTGTAACTAGTAAAGTTTGCATGAGTCAAGAAGGCCTGAAAATTCTACCTCTAAGATCCTCAACTTTCCCTCAAATCAACAGATTTGGGATCATTGTCCCAACCGGACAATGATCCCAAATACACATGAAGAGTGGTTCTGGAATGGATTAAGCAAGCAATTTAAATTTGTGCTTGAAGAAGAAGAGTAGTAAAAATGTGTTATCTGAGCTCAAATTCAATGACATTAGGATCCTAAATTGTTTTGAGGTTTGTCTATTATTTTGTGTTCCTTAGTCTCTTTTTTTGATCAGTCTTGTTTCTGTTTTATTACTGGTCTATATTTGGTATGTT
The DNA here is from genome assembly GCA_903066825.1 of Alfaro cultratus. NCBI lineage: Eukaryota > Metazoa > Chordata > Actinopteri > Cyprinodontiformes > Poeciliidae > Alfaro > Alfaro cultratus. The sequence goes on from CAEFZX010025261.1 coordinate 79,202, forward strand.
ATGACTGCAACTTTATGCATGATCAGTGTTTTGGGGTTTTTTGTACTAAGAGTTTGAAAAGGTGGCTTTGCCTTATATGCACTGGCCTATTAAAATCAGGCAAAACAAAGGCTATTAGTTGTTACCTTAAAAAAAAAAAAAAAAAAAAAAAAAAACACCCAAACTTCAAAAGGACATAGAAAAAGAAATCAATTGGATTAAATATTTTTCCTCGTTTTTTTGTTAGTGGGGATAAAAGATGATCATTCCCAGCCTGATAATCTATGTCCAGTATATTTTCGGTTTTTTTGTTGTCTGTCTCGACTGCTCCAGGAGATAAAGGTACTCTCCTTTCTTCCTGCTCCTCCTCGCTCCGATATGCAGAAACTTTTAGCAGCCTCTGCATCTCGTGTTTCCAGATGAAGCAGATCCCATTGTATTCCTCAAGGACTCTTAACTCTTATCAGCCTTGACGTCTTTGTCTCTTTTGTCTTTTCTCCCTCTGCAGCTCTAAAGAGGAACAAGTTAGCTATTTGTCTCAAGCAGATGACTTTCACACATTACACCTAATTGTGGGAAAATCAGTATTTAGAAAACATGTTTCTTTCACTCGGATTAAAACAACTGGAGACGTATTATTTCTTTCTTTCAGATTTATTTTGGTTTTGCGCACATTTTACATAGTTTCAATCATTCCACACATTCTCCTTCAGAGTTTGTTTGAGAAGAAAATGAGACCAAGGAGAACCAGCCTCGGGGTGACTGACAGATAAAGGGTCATAACCCAAAAACACAAGTACCCTTTGGTCAGTATGTTTTTCCAAAGGATGGAGTTACTATTGACACATAAGCAGCTAATCCATAGCTGCTAGCAGTAGCACAGAGAGCCAGACCACACAAGAGTTGAGGTCAAAGGAGTTGTCCACCTTTTTAACTGCATTTCTCTTACACAACCAGCTAAGACCACGAAGTGTGGACTCCCTGAAGCAAATGCAAGTTGATGCGTGTTGGATTTGCTGCAGTCTGATGGCTGCTACCGAGTTGCTGTGCCTGTAGAAAGGCAGCATTAACGCTTATTCAGTAAAGGATTGGATTGAGCAAAACAAAACGTGTGGCTGTTCAAATGAATAGGGGAACAAAGTATGAATTTGCAGGAAGCAATTTTTAAAAAATTTTTGAAATATTTTAAAATTTTAAAAATGCACACTTATTTTAGATGACTAAAATCAAACAAATGCAGTGCTTTGAAAATGTATTTGCCTTCTTAGAGATTCCTTCTTCTTTCTCTATTTTCAGATATGTATCAGGTTAAATGTTATGACACAAAGAGGACAAACTGTAATTTTCAAATGATGATTTCATGTATTAAGGCCCAGTGTGGAAAAATAATTGCCCCACCTGTTTAAGTCATGCAATTACTGTGAGAGAAAATGTTTTTGGTTCATTTTAACAAAACCACACCTAAGCTTGACCAGATCTGCAGAAAAAAATAAATCCCATAAACAAAATCTGTTAACCAACATGAGGTAGGCTGAATGATCTCAAAAGCAGTACAGTAAGAAACAAAGTCAGTGACATTTAACATTCTGAAAAGTTTCGGAAAGCCATTTCTAAGACTTTGGTGCAACAACCTACAGTCATTATTCACAAAGTGAAAAAACGTGGACAAAACGTAAACCCTCCCAAGAGTGACCAGCCTACCAAAATAATTGCAAGAGTGTATCAACGATCAATTAACTTAGCTACGGTCGGTGTTTATGATTCAACAATAAAGAAGAGGTTGGGCAAACATATTTCTTAGAGGAGTTGCAAGGCAAAATCCCCTGCTGACCATAAAGAACACAGGGGCCCATCTCACATTTCCCAGAAAACCCGAAGACGATCCTCAAGACTTTTGAAAAAATATTCTGCTGGCTGACAGGAAAAAGGTGGAACCTAAGATGAACTAACACAGTCTAACCTGAAAACTAACTCAGTATTTTAGAAAGGGAACGCCACACAAACAGTCAAACATGATAGTGCGATGTTTGACTGCTTCAGGATCTGGACGACTTTCTGTATCTGATGAAGCCATGAACTCAGCACCAGAAAATCCTGAAGATGAATGTCAGGCCAGCAGTGCACGATGTTAAGATCTTGCACAATTGGGTTATACGATAAGACAATGACCCTAAGCACATCAACAATGTCACCTTTATATGGCCCTGGGAAAAAAGCGCAAAGGTTCTGGATTGGCTTAGTTAAAGTCTTGAGGTAAATCTGAATGAAGTTGCGGCATGAAGTTAAACAGACCAGTTGTGCTTGAAAACATTCTGGACATGTTGCGTATTTACAGAAATATAGTTATTCAGACAGTAATTGTCCATTTTTAGACTTACTCCACGTAAGTCATGAAATAGCCCGAAAAGTTATTTGGCCCAGAAAGACACCTTGAAAATTATATTTCAATACTCCATGCTGCCTACAAAATTTAACTTGTAAGGGATAGTTTAGATATTTTTTAAAGTGAAATTTAATGTATTCATTACCCTTATAGTTACTTTTATCTAAAAGTAAGATGTCACATTACTGTAACTTTGTAGAAAAGTCACACTCAGCTGATTAGTTTGCATGATAGCAGGCGCCTCTTCGAGAATAACTACGGAACAACTTGGACATTACTCAGTTGAGAAAACCTCGACAAACTATTGATCCATATTCCACAGATACCAAGGAATGTATTACTAGGAGCCTTTTGGTTCCATCTAACATTCTGAGTTTATCCAGCTATGTCTACTTTCCAAAATAAATTTTTTCTATCTACTATATGACATATTTATTTAGAAATTAAGAATTCTAAATTCTGCGCTTTTGATACTGTAGCATACACAACATATTTTTCCGTTGAACTTCGTTCCCAGAACCATATATGTTCACACCACTACATGATACATACAAGAGCCTGTCAAATTCCACAGTGATTATGACTCTATGGAATTGCTCTGTTTGCACCGCTGAAGATTGACTCACCTCGACCTTCCAAATGCTCAAAGTGGCTCCAGCAGCAAGGTAATCTGATTTACCTCAACTAGAAAATATTTAACCCAAAAAGTATTGACTGTGCATACAGTATTACGCTTTCATGGTAATATAGTCATTAATAAATGAGACTTTGTTGTAATGTCAAACAGAGTACACCATTCTGAGTCTGTAGCAGTGTTGAACTCATCCTAATACATAAACACTCTGCAAAACATGACAAGATTTGATGATTCACTAAATCCACTTTAGTTCTTTACATTTTAAGCCTCACAAACATGTTTTTAGCTACACCAACATGAAAGAGAAGACAAACATTAAGTTTAATTAACCCTTGAAAATTTTTGTTACATTTTAGCATTGCTTAGATGAAAGGAAACAGGATAGGTTTTGTATTTTCAATTATATTTTGCCAGGGGGTAGAGGCAAAATCACTCAGGCTCACTAAATCACTAGTTAGCTTGAGTGGTAAACGTAAAGTCCTTCTTCCAAATTAAATCCCAGTTTTATTGAAATCTCAATTTTATTGAGAGAAGACGTGATGTCCAAGCAGAAAATGACTACAAACTCTTGCTCTAACATTCATCCCTCAAATTACAAATCAGTCCTACTTAAGGAACCTGACACACTAACACGTTTTTGCAGGGATGGAATCGCACTGAAACTTTACCAGGTTAAAGTTTGTGACACTGTGGGGCTGTTTTCTCCTTAATGGCCAGCTTCCTGACTTCTACTCAAGCTGAAATGTGATTGTTGGGGTTGCCTCGTGTAAGTAATCAAACTCAATGCTCCATTTGTGTGTTTACACAGAAGTAACAGGACCATGTGATTTCTTTTTTTTTTTTCAATCCAAGGCTTACAGGGCCTTGGAAAAATGTTCCAACCCCTTGAACTTTTTCCTATTTCGTCTCACTATAACCACAAAAATTTCAATAAATTTTATTGGGATTTTGTGAGAAAAGAAAACACAAAGCAGTCCATACCTTTGGAGTGGGAGGAAATGATTGATTTATTTTTTTAACTAATGGAAATTCTGAAAATTGTAGCATAACAATTGTGTTCAGCCTCAATGATTACCAACATGCTTTAAGTTGGAAACATTTCGGGGTACATCTTTGCCCACTTAGTATAACAGAGATTAAAATTTTCCATGTTGTTCTTTGGTAATAAGAACAACATCAAGCTTAAAGTTCAGTGAGATTTGATGGAGAGTCTCTACGAACATCAATTTTTAAGCTTTGTATTTAAGTCTGAACTTTTATTAGGCCATTCATTAGCTTGACCAGCTTCTAACTTAGGCTTCTTGGCTGCTTTTCTCAAAATACTTGCCCAATTTTTCAGAATGGCATGGTCGAGTCTTGGTAAGTACTCTGTCCTTTAAGGAAAGTCTTTAAAATTTTCCACAGTTATCTCTGCCCTTTTACTTCTCAACTATGTGACACTTTAGTTTAGTCTATCACATAAAATCAGTGTTAGGGTTGCAGGGCAACATAGCAACACCTAAGAACAATTTGGAGAGACCAATTATGCGCAGAGAAAAAACAAAAGTGTACAGGAAGAACATGCAAACGCCGTGCAGAAAGACCCCAGGTCTGGATTTGAACCTACGATCTTCTTGCTACCAGGCAACTGCACCACTGTGTAACCCTGCTTTCTCATATATGCTTATGAAATCTCTTGACAGAGTCTGATTAGCAATATGAAGAAAATGTGCATTGCAAGCACAATGAAATGTGACGCTTTGTTAATTGAAGTTGAAAAACTGGAAAAAAAACTTATGTAAATCTTGATAAAGTGTCAGAATATTATACGTCAACAGAACTTTTGCATCACTATACTTTCAACCTTTTAAATACAATAAATAGAAGCACTAGAGATTGTTAAAGTACTTAATCAAATCCTTTTTATCTCGATGTATGTTTTTTGCATTGCTGTCTTCTATACTTTATTCATCCTGAAACAACACTTCCTGCAATTGTCTTTCAGCAGACACACAAGTGACTGCACAGTCGCGCTCTCGTTCTCTACAGCTCTCACCCACAGTCATCCCAGCCCTGTAACCCTCCGCCCCCCATCACCTCCCTCCCTCTCTCCCTTTCACAGAGCTTCCACCGCAAGGACAGCACCGGCAGAAAGTTTGACGGGCGGATGAAAGGGCAGAGAGTCTTCTGTGAAAGAGAAAATAAAGGGGATGTGATTAAACGTGTGCTTGAGAAAGAGGGAGAGAGAGAGAGCAAATGAGTTGAAAGTACAAGACACTGAAAAGTTAGAGGGTACTCGTAGTGTCAAGCAGTTTGTCTGTGTGACTCCTTTCGTCAGTGCACGGCCGGGCTCCAGCTCTGCAGCACCACTCCCCTGTCAAAGCAGAGATATCTTCTCCCCAAGCACACACCAGGACGTCCTGCTGCTGCCTCGCTGATTGACCGGACTGCTGTCGGACAGCAGAGGAAACTCTCCCTGGACCGGTAGGGTTTTGATTTCAGTTCTCATCTAATGTTTTTATTTGCTAAAGGACAGAAAGGTGGACAGTGTGAAAGCCAAGCAGAGTTTTAGTGGGCGTAGTGTGTTTTGTGAAGATTTCACAAATATGGGCAGTTTTTGTTTTTCTTTTCAGATTTTGTACTGCAGGTAAGATTGTAGTTTTAAGAATCATCTTCACTTATACTCCTGGGAAGCAGTCAGCTTTGGTTCTGTTCATCTTGGGAGAAGAGCTGGTTTATTCTGGACTCAGTTTTGCGGCTAATGCAAATGCCATAGAAATTACACAGATATGCTAAGTGGGGAAAGAAAGAAAATGAAGCAAAGATTGTGGTGAGTAATAGACACACATGCTTCTCTTTTTTTCTGGTTTCATTTCATTGGATTTTGTAAGTGCTGTTTCCCAGGATGGGTAAGAGTAGAAAATTGGAAGCAGAAACACCCACCCTGGGGAGCAAATATGTCCACAAAAAGTATTAAGAGAGTCAGGAAAAACAAGAAACAAAACCTGAGTCTACTGAAACAAGGGATTAGATAGGCGGTGAGGTAGAGATGAAGTGGGAAGGAGTTGTGTTGACAGTGAGTGTAATTAAGTTGCTTTCCCATTGAGAACTTCTAGAATTGTATTTTAAATGCATCAGTCAGTGCAGCTGACACTTACTAAGCACTGGTTTCTCAAATATTAAATGCAGTTCCTTACACGCAATGCAATTTGTCCAAGGGTACATAGTAAGAAAAAAAAACGTCATAAAAGTGGGTTTGCTGTACATTATATTTTGCTCTTCATCTCTTCTTCCTCGTTTGTCTGTATGCTACATAAAGGTTCTTGCACAAAACCTCTGCTGCCAACGTTTTGTCCCATTACATCAAATGTTTTTTTGCTTTATTTTTGTTCTCCTATGTTGCTCTAATTTTAGGCAAGTTTATGAGGTTTCATAGCCCATAAATCAAACTTGTGTTCCGTGTCCATTACAAAAATCAGGGACTAGTAATAGCATGTTTTGTTTAGTTTGGGAAGTTTGTGCTTTGACATATTTCAAAACTCATAAAACATGCTGTTTCTATTGGGGTTGGATGAAGCAAAAATATTTGCAGATTTTATCTTTGGCATTTCGGCCATTTTAGCTGGTATTACAAGTAATTGATAGTTGCAGCTTTTAGGAGAACCCACTTCATAAAAGTTTGAACCACTTTCAGGGAAGTAAGGAAAAATTAAAGATCAGTCTGGGCAGGCAAACTGAATGGGAAACATTATAGCGTTTTGTATTTCTGTCAGTAAGATAACTCATCACAACTCATGTTTGTTTGACTGCTAAATGCTCAAGTTGAGAGAGCAACTCATGCTTTTTTTCATTCTCAGACCAGAGTTCCACCGCCAGCACAGCTACAACTGTTCAACATTATAGCAGCAGCAAAGTAACAGGACTTTGAGGCCTGCAGGTTCACACAAACATTGTAAACATGATGACTCTTTCCATTTTGGGATGCTCATTAAGCCTGACCTCTCTGGTGCATGTGATGCTGTTTGTTCACCCGACAGATACTAAATGATACGCTTCTGGATTTTATTTAGGGGTAACAGGAGATACAAAATGACAAAAGAGGCTGAACTGAAAAACACACCACAAAGTTAAGATTTTTGAATTTAGTTTATTTTTTGTTTCATTCTTTTACCAAAATGAATTAGCATTTAGCATTTGTTAGCATTAGCATTTACATTATAGCAATTTGTGCTTATAATGTAATCTGGTCTAGTAAACTGAAGTAACTTGCCTCGCTGGTCATTATGTCTGCTCTAATCAGATAAATGTTGCAAATATCAGGAAAGGTTGCAAACTGAAGTAAGGTCATGATAAGGAAGACCCTCCAAAAAATGACATTTTATCAGGTTGTAACTTGTAAATCTTTGGTTCCAATAACTTGGTTATCAGTATGATCTTGAAGAGCTTTACAGTAAGTGGATTAGAGCAGGAGCAGCCCTTGTAGAGAGATATTTGGTTTCCTTTACGTTTCTCTTCACTTTGACCCCTGGTGGATATGAGGATATTTCACCATCCTTAACGTGACTGCTAAATTTATAGCAGTCTGAGACTGCTGAAACTTTTGCACTGCTGATGTATTAAATACCACATCTTAAACCTTTCATATCTGCACACATTGTTCTGTGCTCATGTGCTTCGTATACTTTTTCCACACAAGCTGTCACTGGAGTGTGAAGGCGTTGTAAAGCAGCACTTTCCAACATCACAGTCACTTTCCAGAGAAAGCAGGCGGGCGCTTTAAGCACTATCACTCCTCTCTGTGGTTAATCTTTGCTTTAGTGCTGGGAGCAGAAAGGTTTCCCACTGCTATTCACAACCTCCAGCACCTTCGAGGTTCAAAGTCAGCATGCAGCTGCTACGTTGAGCTTAGTGAGACCTACCTAAACATACTCTAGATTTTTTGGTTTGTTTGGGTTTGTCTTTTTTACCATGCAGAGTTCTAGTGATGAAAGAAAGAAATAAACATTTCTGCTTTATGCATTTAGGCAAGGCAAGGGTCTTTCGGTTTTTAGCTATTTCTATGCCATAAGTTTTATCCCACAGTGAAAATGAAAACTTCCTGTGATTTCGCTCGTGAATTTCTGAATTTTCTTGTCTGAGACTTTGATGTGAGTCACAGTTCCACAAACAGATGTGTTAATTGATTCTTCCAAGCATTACTAAATTGACTTGAAATGCTACTCAAAAGACTGAATTTTGACTCATGCTGTAACTGCTCTCTGCTTCACTTGACTTGACTTAAGTTTGCATTCAAAGGCTCTAGCAGTGACTTCACTTTGATTTGCCTTCTAAATGTTGACATAGACTAATTTTATAAAGACTTCATTCTCAGACCTGAACTACCTCTGGAAGACTAAAGACTTGACATGAACTTGAACTATGAAGACTGACGTCTTGATGTGGACAAACTTTAGAAACAAAACCTTAATTCATCTTAAAAAATCAAAAATCCAGACTTGATGTGATCTTTAAAGATTTGGGATTTGACTCAAACCCTAAATATTTACTCACACTTACAGACTCAAGAATTGATTTGTAAATGCACTCTAACAACCAATCACTTAACTAGGAGTTGTGCTCTGAAGTCATATGAACAGAATTCAATTTGAGCTTTATACGCTTGTGATTTACTTGTAAGACTCAAGACTTATTTAAAGTTTGCATTTAAACCTCTAAAACTCAGGTTTGAGAGGTTTATGACTTGCATTCATGTTCCAAAGACTTATAGCTTGACTTGGGAATTGAGAAATTTCTATCTCATCTGAGATTTGGTGAAAGTAATCTGGAAAATTATAGTAATTTGATCATGTTAGCTGTTGCATTTCTCTCAAACTGGGCTCTTCATTAAACCTCAACTAATTTCACAACATAAACCCTAAAATAACTAGAACGCTCTTCTAGTTAATTTCACTTCACCATTTTCATCATAATAACAGCACCTTAAGGAATATTCTTTAAGAAAAAATACATTAACAAGAGTTATCTGAACATTCACATTCTGAACAGAAGTACTTTCTTGAAAAATGTTTTACCTCAGACTTTTGGGCAGTTTATTAAGGTAACCTACCATATCTGTAGGTATTTGGAGCATAACGTACTTTGTTATTGGACCAGTCGAGTGGGTTTTGTGAAACATGAAGTTACTTGACAAATATTAACTTATTATAAGAAAAATGATACAAAAAAGAAAATAAAATGTTATGTCAGGGCTTTTTTTGAGTTGGCAGTGACTTAAACATCCTAACCAACACAATAATTAGAAAAACTGGCAGGAAAAATAAGTTGCTTTAAGTTTGTTTTTACAGCTTTGAATCGTGTTAATATATGCTACTTATTGTTACAAGTCTTATTACAATCATACCTTTTGTTTTTCTGCTTCTCGGTGTTCAGATAGTATTTTCCTGCTTCAGTTTATTTTGATTTTCGTTGCTTCCTGTTTTACATTGTGAACTTTTTCCAAGTTACTTGAGTCCCTTTTTTAACACGCCTGACCTTTGTTTACTGACTTCCACTCACCTGTTGTTTATATGGCTCTAGTTTCCTCAGCTTATATTCTGCCAGGTTTCCTTTGCTCACTGCCAGACCTTTGTGTCTGCCTCTTTTCCTGACTCCTATCTGCCAAGTTTTAGATTAGTCTGTGTCCAATGATTTATTTGGCTTCCTTTCTCCAGCAGTGCTGTTTGTTTCTTTGCTCCTTCAGTTGGGTCAATACTGCATATAATTACCCCATGTCTGCAGCCTTCTGACTACTGTTTTGCCTTTAAATCCATCACCTTCACCTTGCTGCTTGACTTAAAACAGCTCTCATTTAATGTGATGGTCCTGCTGGGAAACCTCGCCTATACTGACATTCAAAACATTCTCTACCGTTATAGTTCCCACCCAAGTCACCAAAAGTACAACAGCAGTTGCTCACAAAAACAAGGCTTTCCAGTAGCTCAAAGAATATAACAAAGAGTCAGAGCCATGCTACCTAATTTCAAGCTTCCCATAACACAAATCTAATAAGTTCTGATATAATTTGAAAGAAGCAAATTCAATTTACTAAAACTCCACTCGTTAGAGTCAGTCTGTATCCCCAGAAGTTGTTTGTCCAAGCCCTAAGTTTACTTAATACTGTGTTGAAAATCATTCTGATGTAGCTGACAACCAATAAAACCTTGATGATCTCAACAACTGAAATCAGTCTAAAATACTTCAAGATGCTGCTAAAATCACCAGTGTTTTTTTTTTTTTTTTTTAAATTAGGTCAATTTGAGTGGAATAGTCTTTTAACTTGAAAATAAAATGATCAGAACAGAGAAGGGAAAAAGTAAAAACAGACACATCAAAGCTTTTCAGTTTCACATAGTTTGTACCTGCTGTAAATGTCCATGTTATTTCCACTTTCCAGAGTGCATATATGTGTCTGCGCGATAGGATGACCCCCTGGACGTTAAAAAAGCACATTCTTGTTTATAGGTCTCTGGCTTCCACCGCTTGCCAGGAAATCTGTCCGACTGATAACTCCACACATTCCACACACATCCCAGTGATCTGCTGTGTCATTTCACTCACTGACCCCTCCAATATATTGAAAGTTATCCGCCCTAAACAGCTGCTATCAAGAAGTAGTTTTACCATTTCCACCCACAACATCCAAACTCAACATATGTACTTCATGTAGATGAGCGTTTTCATCTACCTGATTTTGAATCTTATTTTCTTATGTAATTTGGTAAATGTTTCTCCCCCACCCCACCCCTATTCTTTAATCATTTTCATTCTCACCATATCTTTTCCTTGAGTGTTTTTTGTTTTTCTGGCAATCTGCCCTGCAACTGCTGCTCCCTCCATCACTGTATTGCCTGACTGCATTCTTCTCATTCCTACCGGCTTCCTGTGACTGGAAGAGCAGCGAGCCCCACTGGCCACAAGCCTCCACCTTGGAGATCTACCCACATTAAGGAACATCTGTCATTTATCTGCTTTTGGAGATTTTTCAGGGAATCAAACTGCTTGAGAGACAACCAAAATATATTTTTTTCTCCAACAGCCTGCCAATTAAATTCTCATTAAATGCAAGGTGAAAAGATGTGTTGAAGCCCCTTAATTTAAACTCTTTCTAGGGTATTTGTCATTGACCTCCGATCATGACGTACCAGATGACACATCCCCTGCGCCTTTTTTACATTTAATCACATCACAGCCACAAACTGGAATGTCATTTACAAATGAAATTAGTTCATAAATTGAAGGAAAGTGATACATAGATTCAAACTTTTGTACAAATAAAAATCTAAATATTCTAGAGTTAATTTTTTACTTCTTGAATCTAAAAAAAGGCATGTCTAGCAATTTTCCCTGGCAGTAATTAATAAATACAGCTCACTCACTGAAGAACAGACTTGATTTGAACATTGTTTCTATGTTCAAACCTCATTTAAACATGAGTTAATGTGCCTCTAAATGATAAAACCTTTGTCTACATTTAGACCATGTGCAAATTAGAGGTTTCTAAAACTTGGAAGAATTTAAAAGGCCAAACTGAAACACAAAGAAAGCTTTGTTCGATTCAGTATGAATGGTTCGTCTTGATTATTTTTTCAGTTGTGATGTTGCAGAAACAAAATCAAAGTGCAGAAACAGCATTTTCTTTGCAAAATGGAGCAAACAGGTAAATCTGTTCATTGTTGTGTTTTAGTGGTGGATGGAAATATGAATTTTGTACATCCATCATGACGTGATCATCCAACTAAACTGATCAGGTCAGACAAAGAGAGCAATAAACAGAGAAACAGCCAAGAAGCCCATGGCGACTCTGGAAAAGCTGCAGAGATACACGGCTCAGGTGGGAGAATCTGTGAACAGGACAACTTTCAGTTCTGCGCTCCACAAATCTAAGCCTGATGGAAGAGCGGCAAGAAGAAAACCATTGTTGAAATAAATCTGAAATTTGCTACAAACCATGTGAAGGACATGGCAAACAACAAAATACTCCTGCTGATATTATAAATGCATGCCACACTTTTCAGCTTTCAGTACAATTTTTCTTCCACTTCACAGTTGCTTTCACAATAAAATGCACTATGAAATTTGTGATTGTAGTGCGAGCAAATCTGAAATGCTTGATGTAAATATTTTTTGAAGGCACTGTAAGCCTGCTTAATACGTTCTTCAGACTCACTTCCACGCTGACCAATAATCATTTAATATAATTATGCATAATATTTTTGAATGTTGCTGCTAATTATGTTGTAAATGCATGGTCTTGTTTTGACATGATTCACATGAATAATATGTTAGTTATGGCTCATGAAACCATAATACATAAGCACATTAATTTTTAGTTGTGCAGTTTAATTTTTCAAGTAACGATGATAAACTGTCTAATTTCGGGGAAGCATGCCATAATTTCAGAGGCAATCGTTTCCAGGCACTCTCGACATCTGCTGCTGGGAGAAGCACTGTGTCAAGAATGTGGAGTTTAAAGTGGAATGTTATGAAATTCAATTTGCTTGAAAGTATCTCAAATTGTTCAGGCCACAGTCAACCCTGTGACTGTGAGATGGCCTGCCAGGAGTACAGGGGAAAAGATACTCTGTTGTTGATGGTAGCTTCTTCTTACTTTTTTTTTTTTTTTTTAACCCATCCCACAATTTTCCCCTTAGGTAAACATTTTATCTCGGCAGCAATAAAAACCTACTGACTGCCTTAGTAGGCCAGGACCAAGTCTGGGTCACATGAAAAAAATGTCTACTTTGCTGGCTTTTAAAAGAGGCATTCACAGAGATCGGCTTATCTTTGTGGATCCGAAGATGCTGACTTTACTTGGCACAGTTTGGATTTGGCCACAAGCAGGGTGATGACTCTGAGACCTAATAAAATCTCAATTTGGAGGAGAACATGTGAGAATGGAAAATCGCGTGGAAATAGATTTTCTTGGACGAGTGTCTGTGCCCGACTTTATAAGCGCATGTGACTGAAAACAGAACCTTCTTGTCCAGAGGGTTCACATGATGGTCAGATCTTCAAATTAAAATGCAGTTCATTGAAGATAGTGGAGGATAAAAGACAAATAAAAAGCTTGGAGGGATCTTAAGAATCGTTTAGAATTTGAGGCTGTCCTCTTGGCTTGACTAATTTCACACAGGCCCCTGTGGTTTACCAAATTATTTTAATGGCCATATTTACATTTTTGGGCAGTTTGTTGCTGTCTTCTCATCACTCTCTGTAACGTTATTCCATCTGGTGCCATAGTGTTTTCCCTATTTCCCATAGGTTTCAATTCAGGGCTGCCCTGTTGAACATGTTAACATGCATTACAACCACAAATTTCAATGTATTTAATGTGCAAATTCTTAATCTACAGAAATCTTCAAAGTGTGGTGTGTATTTGTGTTTACTTTAATACCCCAGATAAAACCCAGTGCCACCAGTTCCCTTCACATAGTCACCTATTCTGACGTGTTAATTTGTCTTTTTATGTATTTAAATCTATTGATCATAATAAGTGACAATGTGTTGCTGTTTTACGTCGTCCTAATTTGTGTGGCTGTAGACTTTGCTAAATTTTCTTGTGAAAGAAATTACAGATATCAATGAGACATCCTGTTTAAGTGAATGAATAATAATAATAATAATAATAATAATAATAATAATAATAATAATAATATATTAGGTTTAAACAGGGTTATAAAACACCTTTTATTTCAAAGCAGGTTTGTATAAGTACAATCCAAGTATTATCCAAGTGTTATTGTTGTTCTGGTGAGCTGAGAGACTCCAAACTAAGACACTTAATTTGCTCATTAATCAAAGTCTAAAGTTAGTAATTGGGTTTACTTCAATCATTGCAAGTCAGAGTTATTTTTGTAAAGATCTGTGGGTTGTCACCAGTGACTCATTGTTTCATTTTCAGATTTTCACTCCCAGAAACGGTATTTTTGCATACTTGGGAGGGTGACTGAGGTGCATGCAAATATGTTTTCCTGTTTATTTAACATGACTATCAGTGATATCTAATAATAGCATTCACATTTTCATTGCGGAAACTGAACAGGACTTGCCATCAATGATGGAACTAAACAAATAATAAACTGAAAAAACCATTTTGCTACAAGTAAGACAGACAAAAGTGCCAAGAAAACTTCTGAATGTATTTTTTTATTTGTTTATTCTCTTAGTTGCTGCTTTTTGTAGTTGAACACCTAAATGTTTTATATTTATTTTTTTTTAGATAAAAAAGAATGGCAGATTTTTATGATACGTCTCTACTAAGTGCTAAATCTGCAGGTTAACTTTTAGATTTCTATTCTCACAGTCTGTTTTGTTAAACTAATTTTTAGAGCAGGGTTGTTTTTAATATTTTTTACAATAAAGTGCTACAAGAGTATCACCCCAGATCTAAAAAAATGAATGAAATATTTGGTCAAAGTTCCTAATTGACTTATATCTAGTTTTGCACTATTATACCAAATATAAATTACAAAAATGCTTATGCCTGTAACACATATATGTGTTTCTGTGCTTCATCTTATTTGTACAACTATTTTATTTTTTTAATTTATTACAATATGGTATTCACAATTGTTTTATCTTTACATTTGCTCTGTGTTCTCACTTGTAGAAGACATCTAGCTTTTTCACACTGTATCAAATGTCTCTAAAAGATTCATAATCTAATTTATCTTACTTCTTATAACCATTGCAGACATTGTTTTAAGTACATCCCTATTCCCTCTTCTCTTAATGCCATCTTTCTCCTCTCCAGAATTGACTCAAACTACTTTAAAATCTTCTGAATCCAAACAAGGATAGTTTTTTTGGGGGGTAATAAGATGCATTTTGAATATCTTTCTTGTTTACAAATATTCACTAATTGGGTTTAATGAGAACTACAAACCTACAGATTTGTTGTCACTCAAAGCAGCTCTTTGGAGCTTAAATATTTATGAATATGACTCTTCATTGATTTTTTTATAAGTCGCTGTATACTAAAATACAACACAATAAACTCGTGGAGATCATATTTGCATAATAACAAACAACAGAAATGCATACACTGAAATTGTGGTTTGACATGAATATATTTTCAGTAAATTAGAGTACAACGAAGATTATGCAGCTTGGAAAAGTACACAATTTCCCGCCCTATTTTGTCAATTCAATCAATCAGTATCCCAATAATTCTATGCAGCAATTTTACTGTAGGCTGAAAATTTTTTTTTGTTTAATTGCAGACCAAAAAAAAATCACTTGAATGGACAGGTGACTTTATATTACACTACATAATAACTTTTAATTTGTGGCTTTCTTTATTTGGAACTGTAATAAGTCAACATAGAATATAAGGTATATTCTGCGCTTTAGGTTTTGCTGTAAAATTCCACAAGTGGAGAGATATCAGTACTATTAATAGCTATTTATAATTAGAGCTAGGATATCTTGTTAGGTAGGATTCAATGCATCCACTTCTCAGCCAGATGTTAAGATAAAGGTGAACACACCCACGCTCGCGCGCGCGACCAACGAGCATCCTCACCCAGATAGCTGAGTTCAGCAGCAGATGGAGCCCTAAGACCAGCAGCTCTCGCAGATGAAAGTGAGACTTCCAGCGGGGTTTATGAACAGTTTCACCGCCGACAGGCTGTCAGAGTGAGGAAGAGGCACATAAATGCACAGCAGCGCTCTGTGACGGTGGATAGTAATTGTTTCTATTTCAGAAGTTCAGAGCAGGAGCTCCTCGCGCTGCAGCGGCTAGCTTACAGTGACAGCGGCGCGCGCTTCGGCGGTTGGAACGGCTCATTTGCTGATATTACAGTAAACCGTCCGCTAACTGTTACTATAACGACCAGTTTATTAAGAACGACGTCCTCGAGGATGACAAGGACACAGACGACGTTTACAACTGCTTTCTGATTTCCTCCGGCTTCCAGTCGACCTTATTTTAAAATCTGTCGCTTCTGAACTTCACAGCCTGAAAGGTAGGCATTGTTTACATGCTAACATGCCCGGTAAACAACTTTCTAAGACTTCCTGTGAAAAAAAGCCCGTAGTTGACACGCTGTCATCAGCGTGTCAACTACATTACCGGCTTCCCGTGAAGAGTGGGAAATGGGAATTTAAATGTAAGCTGAGCTCTAAACGCTAAATCAGCTGGAGTCATTTTGTGCTATTTGTTTGTCTTTTAAAGAGGACATGTACAGACAGACTTTACATTTGTAGCATATGTCACAACTGACTTTACAACTGCAACAAATGACTTACCAATAGTTGTTCCTATTTGCCATAAATTATGCAGTTTTTATGGTAATGTAGTGTTCTGTTGTGCAATAATGGTAACTGTAAGCGCAAACAGAGGTTGTAATT
Source organism: Alfaro cultratus (assembly GCA_903066825.1). Lineage (NCBI taxonomy): Eukaryota > Metazoa > Chordata > Actinopteri > Cyprinodontiformes > Poeciliidae > Alfaro > Alfaro cultratus. The sequence continues at coordinate 95,569 of CAEFZX010025261.1, forward strand.
TTGAATAGTACTGTTACACAGTCATAGTCAACCAGTGTTTCAGAATATCACTGAAAAGTTCTTTTAGGACATTATTTGAATTGAAAGCCATAGATATAGGTTTTTATTTTGATAATTTGATAGCTGTGTTTAACAGCTTCTCAGAAAGTATTATAATTCCTATTAAATCATTAAAAAAAAAAAAAACAATAATGTTGTGCTATGGCCCAGTCAATCCTGGGAAGACAGCTGTCTTAATAGTTACCCAACAGACTGTCACTGACATGCTCCACAAGGTGTGTGAGCCAAATGAGCCATTGATTAAGAAGCTGGGGTTTCAGGGTGCTGTATCCAATGTAAAGTTTAGTAGAAGAAAAACGTTTGAATATGCATATTTCTCTTGCCAGTCCCTTCTAGAACCAGGGATGACCTCTGAAACATTTTATCCACTGTAAAGAGAAAAATGATTGTATTGTTGTTCATTTCATTTGCAAATCATGGTCCAAGATTTTGAGTCATGATTTAGGGAGCCATGTTGTCTACTACTGTGTTATATTAAGTTCAGAGACAGTGTAGCTGTTTACCATCTACTTCACGCTTTCCTCTCCTGACAATTTTTATGATGATGCTAATTTTATTTTCCAACATGACCTTCCACCTGTCCACATTGTGAAAAGTTTGTTAAACCAGTACTTGGTTTATTGACCACTGATATCACTGTGCTAAAGTGTTTGATAAGCATGCCTTGACTAATATGCAATAGAGAACCAATTGGATATTGCCATGAGAAAAATTTGAGACACCAGAGCCATGCAAACTAGCTAAAGATCAATATAAAACTGATAGAAGCACAACTCAATAGTGCCTCAGGTTGATTGTTTCAATGTCACAGCGCACCGATGCAGTACTTCATGCAACAAGAGCACAGATGAAAATAAGACATACAGATGGTTTGAACAACTTGGCTCATAATTTACATTTATTAAGTAAGAAGAAAAACACACAGATATGCTGTGGGTTAAGTGAGCATGGATATAATGATTTGTATACTGGTACAAAATGTTAGTAGGAAGGAAGAAAACTGTGAGGTACAAACAGACTATACAAGGTTCGTGTATCCTTTCTAGTACTAAAGTTTTAGAAACCAGTTAACCCTGTTGTTTGTGAAAAAAGCAGTAGTAAAACTCCAGAAACGTCTGTGCTTTTTAGTTTTGGTGTGCTGTCCCACAATAATCAGAGGAAATAATCTGTCCAACTCTTTGGAAGCTTTCTTGTTTTTTCTTTTGCCTGTGGACAATCAAATCCGAACACATACACACAGTAAGTTTCCCATTTGACCAGGTTAGCTCTCTTGGCACAGATGAGGTCATAGTCTTAATACTGTAGCAGAGATAGAGTTACATTAGTTTCATCAGCACCATGCAAGAGGAATAAAGACCACTCCTATTCATATTTATATTATACTTCAGTGTTGTAAGTCACATATTATGCACTCAATTTGTGTGATCTACCTATGTTTCTTTTTCTAAAGACAACTTTATAAAGAAATAATGTTCTGACCGTGGTGAACAAAGGCATTTTCAACTCAACATAATTAGCAATTTTACACAGTTAGTGTCAGCAACTGGCCACACCTTAGCTTAACTAGTTGTAACTATGGTGTTCTATTTATATCTTTCTTATCACAAGTTTGTGTGCAATGAGCATCCTTTTGACTTACTTGAGGTATAAAGCTGAGTTTCATTTCACATGGTTTGAGTTATTTTTAAACAAACAAGATGGTCATGTTTGTTTTGTACATTTTCTTTACATGTAACAGCTCAACTGTAGGACTGGTGTGATGAGTTATAGAGTGGGGTGAATCAAAAGGCCTAAATTTTATAATAAAGTCATTTATCTCAATAATTGTCATTGTGTTTTGCAGCTAATTGGCATATATTCAGAGCTTCATATAGCTAATCTGACAAATTTTATCAGGGGCCTTCTTTTGCAAACAGAGCCTATCTTATCGGTCAAGCCAGAAGACATTAGGGAGTTCACTAAACTGTTTAGTGCCAAAGCGTTAGCATAACATCTGATTATTGTGAATGTATGCATGTCCTAAAGGTTTAGGTTATTGTGATGTGTCAAAAAATCTAACCTTTTATCAGCATGAGTAGTGTAAAGGCCAACTTATACGCTAGTCAGAAATATGGTTGTTACTTTCTATTAAACAACCCACAGCTGTCGCCTGCATTCCAAGGAGAAGCAGCCACTGATCTGTTTGATCAGATGTCAAAACTATTCAGAAGCATTGAGACTCCTTAACAAACCATCCACAGCTGAAGACCGGTTATTGTAGATTTCAGTACAATGCGTCCAAATGTGTGTAAAAGGCCAAAACAGAAGGACATCCATTAACGTTTTCTATTTGCAATTTTATGTAGTTACTTTAACTGTAGCTGGACATAATGTTGCAGGACATTAGTGTTTCTCAAATTAAGCTGATGTAAAGATTTATTTTTTTTTGCTTTTTAGTCTGCGGACTGTTTTTCCTCTTTTCTATAAGGATGATTTGTCACACTGAAAAGGGATCTTCCACCTCAAGGTTAAATCGTTTATTTTCAGCATTTGTGATTCAACTCTTCAGCTGCATAATAACCATTTGCAAAAAATGCAATTTCATGGTATTTTCACTGGCGGTGGACACCCGTCTGCTGTTGTTTTTTAAATCAACAAGCTTAAGACTATACATTTTATCCAGTACACATAATTGTGCTCCACAATTGTAAGAGGTAATGCCAACCTTTTTCCCAGAAGAGATAACCTTTAAAAGTCGGCAGTGTTTTCCCCGTGTGAGCCACAGCAGCGCTCTGACAATAGGGATAGTGTTCTGGATCGACCAGAGGCCCAGATCACATTTCCTGTTCCTGATTTAAGATCAACTCAGCTGACTACTGATACAGTCTGCTTCTCACCAACACAGCAAAGGGACCATCACTTTGCTGTTTATTATTTCTGTGTGTGTATGTGTGTGTGTGTGTGTGTGTGTGTGTGTGTGTGTGTGTGTGTGTGTGTGTGTATGTATGTGAGAGAGAGAGAATGAGCATGAGAGAGATAGACAAAAACAGAAAGAGAGAAAGAGAAACACAGAAATTGATAAGAAGATAGCATGATAGAGAGGGCAAAAAAGTAAAGGGTAAGAGTGGAAGTCAACAATCAGTAACTTTATCAAAGCCAGCAGAGGTTAGCACTGGAAGTTAGTCATATCATTCTTAATGGCTTCAGGGTGAATTTAAAACAAAGAAGCCCTTCTCTGTGTATAATCACTTCACCTTTTGTGCAATAATAGTGATTCACAGTTATTGCCAAAACTATTAGCAGAAGTCAACATGAGAATCTGAGTTCTTGGTCAAATCATCCCTAAGGCAGGTGAGTTAAAAACAAAATAAAGTACAGTACGTGCACTAATGTTTCTGTGTGGGTGTGTTATGGAATTCCTTCACATAACATTAGGTAATATCAGGATCACAGAGCGTTGGAAGATAGAGTGTAAAGATGAGATGCAGAGGCCACTGATCGGATTAAGTCATTGCTAAAGATGACCAGCCTCTAAATCTATTTCACATGAAAGAAATAAACTGCTAGCTCCCATCAGGTTACATCCGTTCCTATTCTTAACTTGAATAATTCATGGTAATATTACTATGATACTACTCACACAATGTATTTGAATGGGGGATGTGCAATTAGTATAACAGTTTTTCTGACTCATGTTCTGCTTTCTCCTCTGTTTTGCCTCCTACTGCCTCCTTCACAGCCTCACTTCTCTTCCTCTTCTTTTAGGCTGTTGACTTCACACATACCTATGTTGAAGAAAGTCAGGATTCACCTGGGAGCAACTTACCAATTCAGGACAGATTGAGGAAAAGAAGTCAAAAGGCTCCCACATACTCGGGTGTACTTCACTCCACAGAGGTGCACGCGCACTCCAAGCAGACTCAAAGTGGGCGCCTGCCGGATACGTATGCGCAAAGGTAAATTTTTAGCAGCGAATTGTACATAATCACTTGCATGGATGTACAAAGGCATTTGCAACTTGTTCAAAGAAATAAGAAACAGCTTGTTTGATGTGCACAAGTGACACAATTATTTGAAACTTGAATAAGTAGTTTTGAGAAATTCTATTCTGATCTGAGAAATGCACCGAAGTGAAACTGAGAAAAACTGTTATTTACTTTGTCCCAAATCTGCATCATGAGTAATCATTGTCAGCCAGGGTGTTAAAACATCAGTCATTTTATTCACAGTGTGACATACTTTGTCTACATATCTTCGAAGAAGATGCAGTTCTCATGACTGTACTCTTGGACATAACTAGCAATGGTATATAACCTTCCAATAATAATTACACTGTTCAACCTCTACAATAGATGAAGTTATTTTAAAAACTTGTTGGCCTGTGTGTTTGAATCTTGTCGGATGAGTTTTTCCTTCCGCATACCAATTCTCAGCCTGCCCACTGTGACCAACATCATGAAAGGTTTGATACCAGCGCACTGCTTTGATTGCAGTTGTAGTCCCCAGAAGGTTGTTAAAAGGCAATGCAGCAGGAGGATTTCACACCAATTGCTTATAAAAGCTGAAATGCAAATCAACAGAGCTAAATAAGAGCAATTAAGATGTCATTGGCATCATAACAAGTGTATGCTCAAAAGCAGTCTTTAAAGAAAGCATAATTTATATAGAATGTTGTGTAGATAGTATATCTGTCAGTATGATTAAAATTTAGGACACTTTTTTTGTTTTCTTGTCTCTGAGATATTTTCAGCATTATTATCTTCTTCAGATGTGTTGAATGTAACACAGGTCAGAATGGAAACATTGACCCGCTGTAATGACAACTATTAGTGTCCTTATTTAGGACCTAGCATATTGATTTTGCTCATCTTTAAAATAATTTTATAAAATTTTAAATGCGAATTGCACTGTGATAAATTGGAACATGATAGATAGTAAATTGGGCTTCCCCAAAACATAAACAATGCTACAGGCTGATCATCTCCGTGACAAACTGCGGTGATACAGTCATTAAAACAATTCAAGTATTGAGTGCATATAATGCAGTACATGGGCATATTTCTTTGTAGGCTCATATTTTTAAATTTTCTGACTGCGGACTTTCAATAGCTGTATGCCATTATGATGCAAATTCACAGAAATTAACATTTCTCAGTAGTATATGTAATGGCTCTATAAAAGAGATTCCCTTTTTAAATTAAATTACTGATCAAACCAAAAAAATAAATTCAGCAAATAGCTAAGCTATTCACTAAATAACTAAATGACTAAATGAACTGTAGAACTTCAGTTCCTGCTGAACTTCCAGGTTAATTTTAGTTCTATACAAACCGGTTTCCAACAGGTGGAATGTACGCTGTGGGTTTACCATTGTCATTGATGCTACGAGAAAAAAAATCATATTAACTTTGTCCCAGTGAACTGGTTTGTCTCTGAGGTGAGGCTGAGAACTTTCATTTAATTTGTCCTAAATTTAGTTTGGCTTTTATGAGGCACCTGAAAGTTGGTAAACGTGGAAATGCTGGCAACATGTTTTCTCTTTAAACTGAATGATTGTATTCAGTGTGAGTGCAGACTGCCTTTAGCCCCTTGTTGAAACATCCTGGTATCCTGTTACAGTTTCTGAAGGCAGATGTTCGCCGGGGAAATACAAAGCTTACAGTGCTATGCTATAATTACTGAGGGCCTGATTATATGAAGAAAGTAGCTCTCACATCTTATTCTGACCACACTCTCATATACTTACTAAAGACTAACAAGTCACATAAAACCGAAAAAGAAATAAGACCATTTACATTATGTGCAATCTGATGGAGTAAGAACTTTCACAAAAGTCTTGATTATGGGAAACCTTCTGTTGTCCTAGGTCATGTTAAGGTACGTATTCAGAAATTATTGTGGCACTGTGGACAATTTGTTCAAACATTTTCGAGAGGAAAAGAAGAGCAGTGGTGATTAATTTTATACCAGCAACTGAAACATTACCAGAAGGCTCTGAATTTGAACAGCTATTCAAAAAGCAGTAGAATTACTTGTTACTTTAAATAACTCAAACCTCAAATTTACTGTGGTAAGAATGTTGCATTGTACATACATTTTGAGGGATGCTTAATCTTTACATACACAGAAAAAAAAAAAAAAGCAATAATTCCAAAAATATTCTAAATTGCTTGTCTGAATCTTAAGTGTTTCTCTTCAATTTGAGAATGTCATTACTGCACATTCCCAACATTTGAGCTCAAGTGGCTTTCACAATTTTTTCAATAAAATAAAATAAAATCTAGGAAGTGCATGACATGTTTCTGTTTAACCTCCTGTACTCTGATATCCCTAAATAAAATCCAGAACAATCAGTTGTGTTCAATCATCACCTAATTAGTAAATCGAGTTTGGGCTACGTGCACACCATGACATCTACAAATCACATTGACCACAGACTGCTTGAACACACCAAAAAATATGAAGTAGATTAAGTAATAAAATAGAAATTTTTAGTTGCACAACCCCAATCTCTACAATCTTAGGATGTTTGTAAATTCATGGCATAAAAACGGTATGGTTTTTTCTTGAAAGAGGCATTATCATTCAATGCAATCTATTTATCAGAGACCTCACTGTCATGAACATGTTTCCTTTTTCATGTAACTTGGAGTTGTACTTAAGTTTCTGACTCCCACTTCAACAAGCAGTAGACAAATACAGAAGCATTTGTTAGCTTTCGTAATACTAATAATACATTCAAAGCTCTAATACACACTCCTGCCAGACAAGTGGTGTGTTGCTATTAATATGTTGGGAAGCAGCAAACTCACTGTTCTGAAACACATATGCATGCATAATTGTACTCAATAACACCAGTGTTTGTCGACAGGTGATGCTAAAAATACATCGGTTTGCTCGCATGCACTGAAACTTGCACAAAGAGCCTCAGTGCTCCTTCAAAAGAAACAAATGGTGACTATTAATACACTTGCACCAGCACTGATGCACTAATGCATGTGAATGCACCATCAACTGTCACACAAACAGACCCTGGTTATGCAAACACAAAGGCCTGCTGTGTACTCTCAAAAGAAACAACTGCAAGCTATTAATATCTCGGGGTGCATAGGATGGACGCACACAGGAGGATGAACACATTTGGAGATTGATACTCCAGCTGCTCGGAAGCAGGGGGACAGAATGTGCCCAGCAGCTGTGGATTCCTATAAACGTAAGAGCAGTGGGTGCGGGGTGGGGTGGGGTGGGGGGTTACTCCTGCTAGAAGGTGCCAAGCACGGTGAAGTAGCTGTCATGTTGTGGACCTCAGGAGCTGGTCCAGTGTTAAGGAGCTCAGTGCATGACATACGCGAGCATCTGGAGACTAAAAATTGTGGAATATATATATATATACTTTAACTTAACTTGAAGTTTAGTCTAGTCAAAAAGAAAAGTCGGCATAATATTTAATTTGCAGCATGAATAGAATTACTGCTGACAGAATATCTGTGAATCTCTCGAGCTGCAGTGAAGCCATTCAACGAAAATAGCAGCTTCTGCTTGCCTAAATGAACCTAGAGGATGTTATGGTGCAGACTAACTTTAGAAACAGGAAGTCACTGTTTCTGTGTGAGTCTCTGTGCATGGGTGTGCATGCACGCCAGTAAAGTCTAAGCATGTGTGTTTGTTATGCGTGTGTGAATGCGTGTTTGTGTTAGTGTGCTGCTGCACTGGGCCCACAAAAAGAGGATGATCGTGTGAGACGAATATGCTATTACAGAAACCAGAAGTTTGCCTCTTGCTATTTTTAGCACAACAACACTTTAAAGAGAGACAGAGAAGCAAACATACAGATCTTATCAACTCAAACTTCTTCTTATTCCCACCAGATATTATCCTGTAATTGTGTTTGTTCTTGTATTTGTGAAGCACAGTTGGTAAATGAACACTACATCTAAATAATGTTCGGTACAAACATATTAATCAATGTGAAGCAGAGTTAAAAAGAAGTATAATAGTTTTAATTCTTCTGAAGAACACTGGTAATATAATAGGAAGTAATCATGAGTGCCTCTAATCCCTCAGGGTGAATGCAGATGAAATCTTATCTTTCTAGTTAGCTCTTTGAATACAGAGTGCAGTGACCAAGCTGGTTTTCTGTCAAGTCAGATGTCATGAATCATGCTGAAACTCTGCCTTAAGATAGATCATTAGTGCATAAACTCCAAACGCAGGTGTTTGGAAAGCATTTTAGACTGAATCCCTACAGGATGACTTGATCTCACTCAGATGTATTTTTTTCTAAATTGCCTCTAACAGTTTTAAGCTGCACTTTTTGTTGCATGAGATGGATTTTCAGTTCCTTTTACAACTTTTACCAATCGCCACAACAGAAATATGTCTGTTTTCAGTGCCTGCATGCCAGAAAGTCACAACCAGAAAAGCATTAGTCTTAAAATGTAAATTGTTTTTTTTGAGTGTCTAAAGGATTGCCTTGTGGTCAGGTATGTTAGCAATGCAGCTTTAGAAAATAGTATTAGAGGTTTCCACAACCTTTAAAGTTTGTTTGCTCTGCTTTAGTCATCTTTCCCAGTGGGATTTTGAACAATTTGCAGACCATTCTTTACTTATTTTTGCAAAAGTCCCACAACTTTTATACAAAATGCCATAAAGTTAACATTGACTTTTATCCTGGTATTCAAGGCTTATACAAATCTTCAACATTTATGACAGAAAAAGGCCCCATGCAGTTTTTCTGTGTAAAAATATACCGCAGGTGTTCCTTTTCTGACTTCCTGATTATTTCCTTTCTCTCAGGGGAGTTGACTTGTTTGGTGCTCGAGTGTATTTTTGTGTATGTGAAAGTGTTTGCAGACTATCTGAGTCCCCTCCACCACCACTTGTCTAGTGATTGTTTAATTTCCTTTAAAAACACGCAGACATTCTTTTGGTAATACTCACTGTGCTACTCTGACTGGTTCTTCAAGCTGTACCTTAATTTTTTGTGTGTTGGAATGAAAAAGAGAACATATCAAGCTAAAAGGAAAAAGCAATAACATTGTTACATACTGTCAAGTCTCATAGGCCAGCTGAAAGTTAACTGGTATTGTGTGGTTTTAGAAATGCAGAAAAAATTGTGCGTTGTTCACATTTTTTAAAGTGTGACTATTTTGCTTCTGTAGAGAGATGTGCCAGAAATTCTGCATTGTTTTTGCTGTCACACAAGCAAATCTAATCACAAACTTTCTTCTGAAATTATACAAAATGTGTTTTTGAAATTTAAATTAATCTGCAGTCATAAAGTCATAACCTGGTTTTGAGTTTCAGTCTCATGTAATACCCAGTAAGTAAGTAAGTGTGTGGGAGTGTTTTCCTTTTCAGGGGAACTCTGTCTGTCTACATCAAGCACATTTTTTTATTTTCTTTCCCACTCTGACTTACTGTAAGAAATGAGAGTTGGTTGTTATTATAGTTGGATGACATCAGGTTGGATGTTATCGGAATAATAATTTTTGAAGCAACTGAAACATTTTGCTAAAAATATAAGGCACTATCCCAGCTGCTGTGATGTTAGTGACTGTTGTCATGACATAATAATTACTGTGTTACGGTAACAGTTTCCATAACTACATCTTTTTCACTGTCACTGAACCCCCAGGGCAGCAAGATGTAACCTTCCATACATTCTGTGTCTATACTTTTGCATCAGTACTGAAACATGACTCTGCACATTTATTAGTTTCAGGTGTCAGTGTTATATTACCTCTATATTTGCACATTGTTTGCAAGATTATGCCAGGTTCACTTTTCCTAGGTGTCTTTTTTAGCACTCTGGTCATCTCTTTCTTTTGTAAGTTATACCATGAGAGTAAATTTGTCCCACAATGCTGCGATTGGACTTCTTGTACTCAAAAATAACCCCTGATAGTTTTAGGTTTTTAAAATCAGTGAACTAAAACTTTTGTGTTAGCACGCAATTGTGAAAAAAGTATCTGTGTTTTGCTCTATTTACTGGAGGTCTCTATTTTGTTTCCTTCTGGTGAAATGAGTAAAACAAAGAGCAAAGATGCATATTTACCTTTGAAAAATTATTAGCAGTCTCAAGAGACATGCATTCTCTTTGGGAGATCATTATTGATAGTCTGACATGTCCAATACATTAGAGAAATAGTTGTTAGGTTCAGCCCTAAGCTAAAGCTAACTCTCACCCAGTGTCACAGCTAAACTGATCATCTGTCCTTTATTTGTTCCCTTCTACAGTGGATGTGATCCTCAGCAGTCACAGTTGGCCATTCGAAGGGTCAAGCCCATGGATCTGACTGTAACTCACAGGTTGTTACATCCACGTCCAGATTCGGCCATGCTGGCTCCACAGCCTTCATTCTATCTGGAACATCTCACTGCTCAACATTGCTCTCAGTTTTCCCAGCACCACTTGCAGGTGATGTGACACTGAGGCATTAGTCCTGTACAGACAAAGATGTGTTCAAATAAAGGTCCGGATGAAATTTGTGATCAGATGCAGTAAGAAGGAATCTGTGTTATTTTAGTTAGTTCAGATATACTTTACAAAATCAAGAAACTGAGGTTGTTCTTTATGTATTGTCACATTCCACAGTATCAACATTTTATTTGTACAAAACATACCAGTTTAATGTCGAAAGACCTCCTGCCTCATTAACCACAGGAGGAAAGCAGCTGCTTTCCCCACCATCTGTACACAAGCAGAAAACTCAGCAGATATAAGTAGCAACCAGGTCAGAATGTTGTTAGCAGATCATTTCCTCCTCATTTATGACTGAGCTGTAAACAATATTTACATTTTGTTCCAGTAATGGTGTACAAAAATGTTTTTAACTAATATTGGCAGCAGCTAAGTGTCACTTCCTAAATACCTAAGTACATCCCATGTGTATGGTACAAAGAAGACTGGACTAGGTCTAATGTTTAATGTCTAATTTTTCTACACAGTATAACACTGAACAAAGACACAGAAAGATGGAGGAGAAAAGAGAAGACCCACAGCAGCTGTTGCCAAAGAATAAAAATGAACAGAGTGAGTTGAATGTGTTGTTTTCAGACATTTTCTGAAAGGTTGTCAGAGTACAGACAGGCTGCCTGTCTGAGTCATCACAGCGTATCAGTTTTCAGTGTAAACGAAGGGGGTTTTCATTACTGCCACGTATTATTGTATTCCAAGGAAATTCTCAAAATAACAGAGTCCAAAAAGAAAGCAACAGAAGTATCCGATATTTTGTTTTGAGAAACCCAGTACTCCTATTTAATATTAGCTTGTACTTAAATTTGCATGAAATCAATATCTATTTATTACGTTACAATAAAAATAACTACTATGTGCACTTTATTGTCCTATTTTAATGTGTGGCAGGTGCTGTAGCTAGCAAACATGTAAAGCAGATTCTGCGTGATCATATAATCATGAAGAACCAGCCTCCTCATGATAGGGTTCCTGGCAGCCACTGCAGTACCTCTCCGGGATACAGGTGAGACCGGCATTGATGTCTGTTTAAATCATTGTTATTTAAAGTTCTATTTAACAAGAATGTTAAAGTGGTTTTTGTCAAGATGGACTTGATACATCCACAAACTTAAATGTAGAAAGTTGCCTTCAGAAGTCACCTTATTGGTAAATAGAGCCGCTGAGTATGGACACCAGGTGGGTTGGGGGTGTTGTGAAAAGGTTATAAAACAATATTCCTTGCTTTCAACAGCTCATTGAGAACTGTTAGGCAAAAATATAATGACTTCCACAAATCTGACCTTTATGGGAGAGTGGCAAAAGTAAAACATCATAGAAAGAAACCCCGAAGCCATTGAGGCTGACCTCAGATATTTGGAAGAAAATATTCTGGTCAGGTGAGACTGAAACAGAACATTCTGGCCTCCTTGCAAAACACTATGTACGACAAAAACGAATGATCCTAAATGAAATCTTTATGGGGACTTATCGTGGTGGCAGCATAGTGGTGTGGTGATGTTTTTTTTAAAATGGGGACAGTTAAGTTGATCAGAGTTGATGGGAGCTTTATGGGGCTAGAAACATGCAGGGAAACTCTGAAACTCTTAGAGGTATGCAAAAGACTTGAGACTGTAAGACTTTCTGCTGAACAGTGACACTAAACATACAACTGCACTAAAAATCAAAGCCTATTCATTTGTTGGAATTACCCAGACCTAAACTCAGCTGAGAATGAGTGACAAGACTTAAGAACTGATGTTCACAACTCTCCCCATATTTTCCCGTGACTAAGCCAGTGTGTCTGATGTTGTTTTGGTTACCTAGGCCGCCCGTGCCTGACATGTCCCTCAAGCCTCAACCTACACCCTGTGACCAGCGAAAGGACCTCGCCCTGCGAAGAACAGGTGAGACTCCTGTTTGTGTTTATGACCGGGGTTGCCACCCTGAGGTCAATTTTTAATTTTTTTTTAAGTTGCTGGTGATTTTCTATTTCAGTTATTTTCTGATGTGACGATTACTGTGAAATCTGAGTTATACCTCCAAGTAAAATTACTGTACTCCATAGCTTAACATGATACTGTAAACTTCTCTCTAAACGTTTTTTAACATGTTTTGGGCATAAGAAGGATAGAAAATCTAAGAGAATCAACATATCTTGGTGTGGTCATTGGGTTAGAATGAATTAAGGTCTAAGCATCTGCAGGGTCAGAGCTGCAGGGCAGCCATAAAATCAGTGAAGCAACAGTGAAGCAAAGAGAAGTTATATAACCTTAACTAAGGTATGTGTAAAATGAACTGCGTGAGAATCCTGAGTACTTCTTCCTCACTGTATGAATCAGAGTGGGAGTGGTTCCCTTTTTTTTGGTACATTTCTGCGAGTACACCAACCATTATTTATTTACTTTGCCCTAAAACCTTTGACATAGACACACATCTACACACACACAAACACACAAAAGAGTGCTTTAGTTGGCACGACGACAACAAAACAGCTTTTATCTGAACTAAGCCTGCCAGTGATTACTTTGTTTAGGTTTATTGGAGAATTCCCAATGTAAACGTGAATGATTTTAAGTATTCATTAGCACTGAAGTAGTTGCACAGTTCACTTTAACTCGATTCTGTCACTGTTATTTTACATGTGTGTCTGTATTTGAGCAGTATCTGAGCCCACACTGAAGTGGAAGTTGAAGAAACTCATCTCCACAAGGCCTAACCCGCTGCAACGGAAGATCAGTGCCCCTCCTGATGTCAAACATAGGACAGAAAATATGGGTATGAACATTCATGTTTAATCTTCTGTTTGCTTTTATATGGCATCGTTTTAAGGTTATTGTGTCTTTATGTTCATCTGCAGAGGTAGACACTTAGCACCCTTGCCAAAGACATGGAAAAATCCTTAAAATGTATTACATCAGCAAAATATCACACATTTTTTTCTTTCAAAAATCCAAACCTTATATAAATTACATTTTTAAGTGGAAAAGAAAACTCCAGTATTAGGTTTTATTTATTTATTTATTTATTTATTTATTTATTTTTTAAATAATCGTTCGGTGGCACAGTTCAATTCAATTCAGTCCAATTATACATGTATTTTTCTTTATTTATTTTGAACATGATTGAAATATAAAATCACACACATGAAAAAGGAATGCAGACATATATACATTCCAACTGATCCTAGTTTTCAAACAATACAGTCAAGTTCAGTCAAATTGGTTAAAAAAGTGTTCCAAGGAATCCCATCAAATTTTATCAAGTCAGTAGTCAGTTGTTATTACTAAAACTTTAGGTTACAAAAATGTAACTGAAGCATATTTAAATTTTGTCTTTACTAACATTTTAAATTAAACAGAGATTTTACAGCTTCTAATTATTAATCTATGACTTCCTCGAATAAATTTGACACGAGTGACATTTCTTTATAGCTCTGTCCACTAGGCTGGATGAGGACACATTTTTATCTTAGCATCCTCACATTTGGCTTGAGTATCAAGATCAGGAATTGGAAAAGAACCTTATGCTCACTGTTTAGTACAGAGGAAATTAAATGTTGGCTTTTTAGTATTTTATTAGTATAGTGTTCTGTTACTCCACTGTAAAAATGAACATTTCGCAAAAGAAACTTGTATTTTTTAGGAGAAAAAAAGCTGCTTTAATTCGTATTTTGGTTCATTACTTGTTTATGTTTTAATGTGGATTACAGTGTTTGTTTTTTTCCTTCATCCTGTCATTCAGACTCTTCCCCAAGCAGAAGCAGCACTTCAGCATCAGGCTGCAGCTCACCAAACGACACACTCATGTCAGACAACGGGTCCCTCCCACGGGCTCCTGAGGTGAGACCCTTTCTGTGCATGTCACTCGCATCTTTTGCTTAAAAGTGTGACATAGTTAAGGATTTCCATATGCATTTCTTGCTTACATCTTTAATGGAATGCTAGTAAATTTCAGCTGCCCTAGTTTTCAGCACAAATACATTCTCAATCAGTGAGGAACAGTCTAAATGAAATATGAGTACAGTTTAGGGACTATTTCTTCATAGTGTAGTCTTGGTTTTTTGAGTGATGCTAAGAATGTTGTTTCACAACAGTTTGAATGTGATGAGTTTTGAGAAATTGTTCATGTTGTGGAATGTTCCACAATAATTTAGACTTGTGCTTTTCCAGTCAAAGAGGGTGCTGATGAACAATGGTAATGTAGCCCACTTTGCTCTACCTGCCAACCACACTGCAAAGCACAACATCACGGCTGGACTTCCTGCTCAGGTGAGCAAGAAATTTGAATTGAATTTCAGTCAGAATTTTGTAGTTTTTGTATTTTTCTCTCATGACGGAACCACCAATAATTTCTTGATTTGTACGTCAGTGTAAAAGTTACAATACACAACCAAGCACAATTACTTACTTTGTGATGTTTAATAGCCACAACAACACTATTGCACGTTTAAAAAAGTGTAAGTGGTGTTTTGTTGTTTTTAAAGAAAAATCATTTACTTTGATGCCTCTGAATTAAACAAAGTACAACAAGTTCCTTTCCAAAATTACCTAATTGCTAAGTAGTATTTGATTCAGACTTCAAAATGAGTCAATAAAAAGCATGTGGAGGAAGCTCCGATGGATGGAAGAGGGCTAGCTGTTAAATATAGCTTTAATTATTTTTGCAAGAGAAAATCTGTAGAATTGGGTTTAAATCTTTAGATGTGAAATTCTTTTGTAAAAGAAAAAGTTAATAGCCAGGTAATTTCTGTCATGTAAAATTCCAACAAACATAAAAGTTCATGCTTTTGTGTGTTTGTTTCTGTAATGTTGTATAGATAAAACATTATTTTTATTAGGTTCCTTTTATTAGTTTCTCTAAGGTTAATATATGTACACCACATGGCTTTCTCTTCCGTTCTGACCTTTTTGGTGACAGTATAAATGTATACATTGAGTAGTCAACAAGGCAATTAAATCCTTAGCTTTTCCTCAAATCACCCAGTTTGTTAATTTTTAAGCCACACCCATAATGAATGTGTTTCTACTTCTGTAGCATCTCTAAATTGGTCATTCTCTTTCTATGCAGGCTGACTTGCGTGTAACAAAACCAGTGGCAGCATCGAATTTGCAGTCTGTCTACCTCCCTCTGGAGGTCCCATCTATATCTCAACGCTTGCAGCCAGTGTTCATATTTGAACCACACATGGGGCTGATGCGCCAGCAGCTTATTCCTCGTGAGTGGCATTGTCTGCAAAGCATATATCTGCACGTATGGCACATACGTCATATGTGGCTCTGATACCTGTCAGAGCCACATATGCACATTTGACTTAAATTATGCTGTTAGTGCTCATAGTTGATACTTTGACCTCATCTTACATATCTACAAGTTGTAGTTTTATTTCCGGAGGAGGTGGATTTCATCTGACGTTTTTATGAATTGGTGAAAACAAAAATTCCAATATATATTTATCTAATTTGTGTTTACATTCTTTATTGTAAGTTGACAATATGACTTTTAGTAATAAATGTCCTGCTTATTTGCAAATTAAAAAATGATCTACAGTGAAAAAATAGCTTTTATTTTAAATCAGAGACTGTATTAAAACTTATATCACATGTGTCATCCTGCATGTCTTGATACAAGAGCACCCTCTACTGGGCAGAGCACAGTGATGCAGTGTCACTTACGACAAAAAAAATGTGTCATTTAGCCCGAACCAAACTGTCAGGTTTTCTTAGTTTCCCTGCAGTCTGTCAACGTGCTTCAGTTTTCTTCTTCTTTTTTTCTGCCAAGTATTCATTCTTACTATACCTCTTATTGTCACTTGTTGCCTTTTTCAATTCCTTCCTGTGACCTGTCCTTCGCCTTATTCCTTGTTGTCACTCTTTTTTTTTTCATTTCTTGTTTTCAGTTCATAGTTTGAGTACCATTCCTCAGCAACAGCATCCTCACATATCCTCTTCGTCCAGAAGAGAAGGCTTAGTTGCCTTGAGCTCACATCGACCTGTGGAGCGAGCGCATTCAGAGCCTCTGCCTTACAGCCACTCAGTCCTGCCCCTGCATGCCGGCCATCATCCACACACCCACCAACAGCTCTCGCAGCTGTACCACAAGGCTGGATTGGAAAGGTTTAAGCTGAGCACACAGCTGAGCAAGGTAAGAAGAGGCAGGTGTAAACATTATCATGCCAAACAGAAAACTATTACTCACTATTAACTGAGTGAGTAAAAAAGAGGATTCATTCTGTCAGAAACATTTGACTAAGGGGATTGAAATTCATCAATTATGATTATTCTGTTAAGAAATGCAACAACAGAAAATTTAAAAGAGTTGAAGAGTGAAAAGCCTTTGCAATTTTATTGAGAATGTCATCTGACACAGATCCCATCTGAGGATATGGACGTGGATGAGAACGGATCAGCATCAGGTTCTGGAACAGGGTCTTTGTGCGGCTCTGAACTGGGTTCACTGTCTGAAGACGGCCACCGCCGGAGAGAAAGTAATGCCAGCACAGATTCAGTTTATGACACAGAGTCCATCACTTCCTCTCGGGAGAGTTTGATTGAGACATCACACTCTCTCAGTCAGGTACTAATGTCTGTTCATATGCAAACAAAAAAGTACAGAAAAAAATCTCATCAACTTTTCTTCAAAACTAACTGGTTAAAGCTTCTAAAGATTGTGGAAAGTTATTTATAATTCTATGTTATTCTAAATTATTAACTTGAGAAATTTATTATATATAGAAACCACTGACTGATGTCCAACACTATAAAATCAATGTGCCTTTTTAATTCTTACCTGAATGAACTTGCCTTACCATTAGGGGGCACTGTTGCTTTACAGATTTCAGCAGCAAGGTATCTTTGCTTATCAAGTTCTTGTTCAACACAAGTAGAATTAAATTGTCCACATTATGTGTAATTTTACCAGCTGGAAGCATTGGAGGACCATACTTTACTCAAAGTACTTTTACCTCCCTCTGACTTATAATAAATGTTAATTACTTCCTTGTCTTCCCTTTAAACTCATTTGTACAAAACACAGAGGCAGGTAATCCTCAGATCAACTTTACAGCCAGATGCGCTGGGAGTTCCTACCTTAATTTGGCCTCACCAGTCTCATCCGCCTGTGATTCGGAGCCGCTCTCTACCACCTTCCACCGCCCTGGCGCCTACTTCACATGTATCCACCATAATGCCCTCTATGTCACTGTCCAGCCCTGCCAAAGATGCCAAGCTACGTTTTACAACAGGTAAGTCAAACACTGATTTAAGTAGTGGAGGATTTCATTGGCTGTATATTTTGAAGGATGGTAACATGACTTAAGAGCAAAATATTGGGTTATAAGTCACGTCTTCATGTGTGTGTATGCAGGTTTGGTTTATGATACTCAAATGCAGAAGCACCAGTGTATTTGTAGAGACAACAGCCGCCATGCTGAGCATGCTGGGAGAATCCAGAGCATCTGGTCTAGACTACAAGAGAGAGGGCTTAAGAGCCAATGTGAGGTAGGGACTTTGCACACTGATATACTATGAGAGAAAGAATTAGCTGTCAAACATGCTAGAGGTTCACAAAAAACCTTATTTCTGTGTTAAAGTGCATCCTCAGTAGAAAAGCCACCCGTGCAGAGCTGCTTTCCGTCCATTCAGAAAACCACGTGTTAATGGACAATCAGAGGCGCACTGGTAAGATCAATAATAATACTGAAAATTACATTCATAATATTGCTATGCCACTGCTTCACTATACTATGCAAAAGTATAGTGAAGCAGTATACTTTTTGAATGTTTGTTTATATTTTTTTCCATTGCAACCACAAATTTCAGTGTGGAAATTTTATTGTTTATATGTTGCTAAGCTTAACTATATGAAATAAAGATTAGATTTCGGTTTAACAATCATTGCAATTTCATCTTATGCTAGATCTAAGCCATTCTCTTGTAAATCCGGCTCTATAATTGGTGCTGTTGTCCCAGAAGGTGAATTTCCATCCCAGTCTCAAGTTTTCTTTGAGGTTTTCCCTGTTCATAGCTCCATTTGTCTTCTCATCAACCCTGACCGACTTCCATCCCCTTGCTAAAGTATGAGGCTTCCACCACCATGTTTCATGGTTTACAGTGGAGGTGGTGTGTTCAGGGTAATGTGCAGTATTAGCTTCCTGCCACACATAGCGTTTCACCTGTAGGCCGAAAAGTTTAGTTTTGGTTCTGTCTAACTACAACACCTTCAAACATATTTGCTGTGTTCCCTACATTGAGTCTGGAAAATTGTAAACTGAACTTGTTATGTCTTTCTTTCAACAATGGCTTTCTACTTGCCGCTTTTTCATAAAGTCCAGACTTGTTGAGTCTGCCTATCAACAGATAGAATCAACAGATTCTCCCACCTGAGAATCAGGAGATTCTCAGGTGGGAGAATCAACAGATCTATGCGGCTCTATTCTAATCCTCAGGAGTTAACACGGGCCTCTTGGCTTCTTCTCTTTTTAATGTTTTGCTTGTCAGCCATCCAACTTAAGTGGGTAGCTGTTCCTTGGTAGGTTTGCAGTTGGGCAAAGTTTCCCCAGATGAATTGAAGAGTGCTTTGTCGAATGTTCAAAGCTTGGGATATTGTTTTATAAACCAAATCACCTTTAAACTTCTCCATACTTTTATACCTGACCTGTCTGCTGTGTTCCTTGGTTTTTGTGATCCTGTTTGTTCACTATTGTTCTCAAACAAACTTTTCCTTTGTTCAATAAAATCTCAATGAAGTAATTAAAGTTTGTAGTTGTAATGTAGCAAAATGTGAGATGGCTTGTTTGTGCGCATTCTGTACATATGTAAATGTAATATATTTATAACTCTTAAATACTACAAATATTTCCATGCAGGGTCACGTATTTTTGTGGACCTACCATGTGGAGGTGTGGGGGTGAGTCCTGCGCAGGCGGACACACGCACACCAACGCACACACATCAACACACAATCACACACAATACAGATCTGTTTTAAAACTAGTCATGTGGGAATATTTCCACTCATCTAATTGCATTACTGAACAGCAAACATTACATGGCTTATTATGCCTTATTACACAATTTAGATAATGATACTACCAATTGCTCATGCTATTGTTTTTGGCTAAGATAACTTTGAAACCTCAAAAAAATCTAAGTCTGTACAATAGTCAGAGGGGGAAGAAACAACAAGGGAAAACATACAAATAAAGTGCTGAAAATATATATGTACCTAGGGAACCCTAAAAAGGGATGTAGGATAAATAAAATTATATTATGTTTATAGTTAAGAAAGAAAACTCTGAAGGGGGATGGGTGGCAGCTGATAAGAGCACCAATGTGCCTGGATTTCCGGCCTTTAGCTGCTAGAGTGAAGAGGGGTGATTGAAACAAGATGGTAAACCTTGTGAAAAAAGAAATTCCTGTAATTTCAGCGTTACCCTAACAGCACAGCAGACCGCCAGCAGAGATAACTTTTTGAAGAGTCGGGTCACATACATACACATACACTTGTCGTTAAACAATTAAATATTTTGTCTGAGATGTTTTCAAAAGTAAATAGATTTTGCCATTGTAATGACAAGCCATTTGACCTTTCCTACTGATCATGCTCTGATCAGTTAATCCTGTAATAATATTACATGAACACTAACATTTTTACGAATAAAATCTAATTGTGATGTGCTTTCCTTTGTTTTATAAACAGGTGGACATTGATACAGTTTGGAATGAGCAACACACAGCAGCTGCTTCTCAAGTAGCAGCAGGATGTGTCATAGACCTGGCCCTTAAGGTGGCACAGAGACAGCTCAAGGTGAGACGGATGGATGGATGGATGGATGGATGGATGGATGGATGGATGGATGGATGGATGGATAGATAGATAGATAGATAGATAGATAGATAGATAGATAGATAGATAGATAGATAGATAGATAGATAGATAGATAGATGTTTTGGGCTATATTTTTCATACTTACCATATACATAGCAGTGAAACTAGTTCTGTACTGACAGAGACTGACAGGTCACTCAGTGATGAAGAAGCCTTAACTCCAAATTCAGTACAAACAACTGATTACATTTTGCCAAAATTCCAGTCAACTTTAGTGAAAGGCTACTGCTTAGGTGTCAAATCTATCAACTACTTGGAGAATGCGTGTAGCTGGAATTAAAAAGGATGTTTTTAATTCCAGTTAGCAAAAAGAGGATTCTCATAATTCAAACTGACCTCAACTGGAGTAGCTCAATTTGATTATATTGACACAAAAGCAAACTAAGAGTTCTTGTTTATACAGCTTGAATTAAGTATGTTATAGACAATATTTACTGTGCAGTGTAATGGACAGCTGTTTCACAGTAAATGAAACAGCAGCTCCTCTTTTGTTATCCTTTATTAATATCTAAAAAAAAATTCATGTTAATGTTTTAACACCTTTATGTTTAAGAATAAGTTGTTAAAACAGTGAGGTGTTAAGACTGTTTTCTGTTTTCTTACAGAATGGATTTGCAGTGGTGAGACCTCCCGGCCACCATGCAACTCGTTCTTCTCCTCTGTAAGTACAGAAGCATGCACACGCATACACACATGCATACCGGGAGCTAAGGGGGCTGCAAAGCTTCTTTATTTTTTGATAAATCAGCTACACTATACTTGTGAAGAAGAAAAAGAGAGAGAGGGTGCTGTAGTGTGTCTATGTTAATGTATGAGTGGTGTGCACTACCTGCCCAATGCCAGAGGCAATCTACCTCCTCTACTGTTTCTTTACAGCTTTCAAGACACAAAGCAAAGCACCTCAAAAGAGATGTGCAGGAGCTGTGTATCCATGCACGCTGCACATGTGCTGTGTGTGGATACGTGTGGATGTGCATAGCTGTGTGCATTGATTTGTGTCACCCTTTGATAGCAGGCATTAGCCAAATAACCACATTCAGCTGGGGCTGTGTGTGTGAGCTCAGCAGTGCTTGTCACTAGTTATTTATGGCATGATAATGATTTTTCTTGATGAGCTAAGTTTGGACAGCTTATGGTGTACATTGTTCACACATACACACACACACACACACACACACACACATGCCCACACACACCCATCCACGTAGGCAATCACACTTTACACCCCAATGCTGACACTGCCTTTTCCAACATTCCTCCATTGTTTTTCATGCATCAACATTTTCTTTGCATACTTCTGTTGTAGACAGCCAGTGTTAGTGAGTTCTGTGAGTTCATTTCTCAGAAATCATCCCTCGCGTCCCGCCAGCTTTCTGGCAGAATTACCATTTCAAATGTGTCTTAAATTTTATGATAAGCTTTGTCTTCAGTTTGTCATGAAATGCATGGCTTCTGCATTGTTCAGGAGTGAAACATTTTAGACTCAGCATAACATTCTATAAACGGAAGCCATTTTTGTTTGTCCGCTGAGAAAAGGACAAACTGAAGAACCTAAAACACAATAATATTCCTAAATAACTTGCAATAGATGTAAACGTGGCAGGAGTCAGCACTGGGACTGTCATGGCCTGAGAAGGCACCACACAAAGCCAAAGAACTGTCTTTGGCTTTGTGTGGATTTTGTGAAATTAATTTGCAAAAGATGCTCAGTGATAAACACATGTGGCTACCACTCTTCCTGTTTGTTTGTCCACAGGGGCTTCTGTTACTTCAACTCTGTGGCCATCGCAGCCAAGCAGCTCCAACACAAACTCAGTGTCAGCAAGATCCTCATAGTAGACTGGGTAAGGACTAAAACATCTATCAGGATCACCCTTCTCTTCATGGAGACATTACAAACATACAGAGTGAAAGTAGATGTTGTCTAGGTGCAAAAAACAAGGACCCAGACTTACAGTAGCAATCCTAATCACAATTTAGATCATTTAGACAGTTATTTCTGTTATCCACGTGTGAGTCGAACTGTCACATGTGCTTAGAGTAAATTCAAAATCACACACAGGCACATAAAAGTTCACCGAGGCATACATATACCGATCCAGAGCCAGCCGTTGTCTCTGCTGAACATGTGTGTATTTGAGTCTGTACAATATCTTTACAAAGGACACACTATATAGTCTATTATTTTATAAAACGACAGTTATTGTAAAATATCAAACAAAACAGAATAAGTACTTTTGCCACTGATGTGAAAAGTTATGCAAGTCTTACAAACTGTGTTCACTTCTTATCAGTTTATGTGAGATTTTTTTATGTATTTATGGTTACTCTTACTGTGCAAATTAGT